>JAHQIW010004712.1:0-14470 GCA_019055375.1 Parelaphostrongylus tenuis
ATGGCGACTGCATATTCGACGAACATCGGCTCAACGATCGCGACTAACTGCGGCTGCTTTGACTATTTCTTCCTGATCTCCGACTTCGGCTCCATCTGGTGAGTTATGTCAGTGACTCTACATGCCTACTAGTTGCTAACATGAGTGGACATGTGGGTTTACCGACATGCCGAGCAGGAAAAGTCGGAGCTGGATCGGAAACACGAATGGTAATAGACGTCCAATCAGATATCGATGGAAACCGATCGAGACGTCGATGTCGGTGATCGCGCTGCGAATATTCGAGCAGTAGACTCTAAATGTCGTAATTGTTAACTGTTTTATTATTGATATGCAAGTTGGTCAGTCATCACATCTATTCTTTCAGAAGTTGTATACCGAAAAACTTCTCACGGAGTAAATCTCAGCTTACGCGATTTGCCATGATTTCTTTTCATTTTGGCGTAAATTAGCTTCTCATTTACTCTCGCACATGTTTATTACTAAATTATTTCGCTTATAGGTTTTTTTCAGTTATTTCTACTTCCGATATCACTGTAGTCCATTTATAGTTGACGGGAGAACATCACGCACCACTCATTTTACTCAATATTGTACATTTTTGGTCTGTGATATTGTCAATATTGCGATATAGACTTCCTTCATTTTTGTGGCACCAGAGCAGCACACAAAGTGAGCATCACGATGTGCTGTTATTTCAAATATACTCGCACGGTAGTATTATATTTGGTGAGAGGGCAGGTAGCCTATAAAGTTTGAAGACCTTATGGCATGACCCGAGCGTTGTCAACAACATACTCCTGTTGCTTCTGCGACATTTTCTTTTTCCACTGCTCCAATAGATTGCTTCTTTCTCCATTACTCGTATACGATTTCTTACATAATGTGAATCGACGAGAGGCATTTCAAGCATATGTATGAGTCCATAGCGTAAAGAATCTTTCTTAGCTTTTCTTACACTATGTCCACATTACTCAATTACATTAATTATTGTTTAGCGGTTACATGCTCTACAGCAATAAATGGCTTCGCTGTCGATATTATGGAGAGAGAAATGGTATTTCCGTCTCATTTGTTACTAACAAAACCAAACCTTCGTCTTTCTACATAATTTACCAGTTCACTTTATTAACCAAAGATGACGTAATCAAACAGATGTCATGTTTTCGTTTGCAGCTCAGATCAAAGAAAAAGAAAAAGCAAATCCACATCATGGTCACCTGCTAAAAATCTGAGACAATCGCCAAACTGTTATATTCTTAGCTAAAACAATCATTATCGTCTAAGTGCTCATATTTCGATAACTTAAGAATGGAGTATCGTACTAAGACTGCTCATTGAAAATACTTGAAGTGCGTTCCACTCGCGAAAGGAAAACACGCTCCGTTCTGAATCTCATCGTCCAATCACAAAAAAAAATTCAAGACTCTCAATCTCAATGGGGCTTTTTCAATATTGAATGGCAGAATCTAAATTTTAAACAAACTTTATCAGTGCGAAAGATGAGAAACAATACAAGTGAAAGGTCTTTCATAAACATTTTTTTGGTGTGAAGTGATTCCAAATCCCCAAAATCTTCCTCATTAGAATATGAACATTGCTTGTATAAGATGACAACGCATTTCAACACGTCTTGCAAATTTTGAGAAAAAATCTTCAATGCTCGTCTTTCAAACAACCTTTTCTGAGAGTACTCTCAGTATAGAGCTGGAGAAAGTGTCGATAGAGTTCTTAATCTCTGATATGTGAATTAAATTCTCTGAGAGAAGATGCGCAATTCTAACGCACTCCTTTTTCTCAAATATGCATTGAAACAATCAGCAACTTATACACTCGTCATTGATCAAACAGAGTACACCTTCTTCCATACAGTAGCAGCGGTCAGCAATTTACTCTATACTTAGTGCAGTGTTCAACAACCTTCGGCTGTTTTGAGTGAAGTTTTGCGTCAAAGTAATCTAGTGTTCTCTTCATTCTGAACAACTTCATTCCGCAGGACTTGGTGATTTTAATTTACCATGGGAGGTCTGGCCCAAGAGTATAACAAAGCAAAAATTGTTTGCCTATGGAAGAATCGTTGTCGAAAGAAAACAAAAGTTCGCAAAATTTGCAAAGATTAGGAATGCTTATGCCGTAAAGCTGTTAACGGTTTAGCGCAGGTTCGTAAGAATGGTAGGAAAAAAAATAACATTATGCCAGACTCGAAAACAGCGCGTTGCTGGGAAATATATACTGCCTTGACATGAAGAGCAACATGCGAAGACGACGATCGTCTCTGCGAAAACAAATTCAATATTTTCACCAAGAAATGTGAGGATGAAAAGGGTACACGTCTTAGGCTCCGAGGAAGGTTGATTGGCAGAAAGTTGGTTGTTCAATGGGAAGCGAAAAACATTGACGTCTTGTATCGTTTTCTAGGGGTAACGACTGCTATGTAACAGTTTCTGTTTTTCACGGCATGGTTCAATGAACACCGGCCTTTCAAGCTGAATAATGTCTTCTCTTCGTGTCCACAGTCCACTCTCTGACAAATAGTGTAGTAATAGCTCACAAAGAGCGACTTAATATTGCTATACTAATCCTTTCGACAGACTTTGACCAAGAAAGTCGGCAGCCTTCTCTTTTCTACTCTTGAGCTAAGTTTTTGAAGAGTCTTTGTCGAGGAAGATTTTTCATATTGAGCGTGCAATTCAAATGTTAAATAATGTTGAACAACGTTGAATAATAGACTTAACTTTGCTGTTAAATTGCAACAAAGGAATTTCAATAACAATGGATATCATTATTACTCCTCTGATTCAAACTATCGAATGACTTCTAAAGTTATTGAAAAAAGCGAAAAACACCTTTTTCACAAGCGGCTGAAACGGATGGAATTGACGGAAATGAACCAGTTTAGTAAACTGATTTCAGACTGTGCGCTTAGTTCAAGCAAAATAAAGCTTAATTCTAAAGAGGACTTATTTATGACAGCAACTTAATCAAATAAAAAACAGCTCACGCTTGTCGGTGCCGCGAAGGTGTCAAACAGACACTCAAAAGACCAGCGAGCTTTAAGAGGCCGCTCGTGACTACGATTGATCGAGATTAGAGCGCGATTGCGCAGCGCAAGGAAACTTTGAAGTGTCAGTGGAAATCTTCTCTTGAACATAAGAAAACACAGTCTTTACATTTTAGTTTTGCTTTCATCACATATTATTTGGATCCTAGAAGAAGCCGTTTCGAGTAAAAAATCGGAAACCAATGAACAGCTTCTCAAGAGCGAAGTGAATTCCGGAAGGCATGGCAAGTCATGGACGAAGAGGCATTCGTTGACGCAGATACACACTAGGCCTGGCCGCTTTTCAGTTGCGCTGGCTCGCGTCCATGGAGGATTATGCACGCCTCCTCGAGTGAGTTAAGTTTTACAACTAAGTGCAGTTCGAATATACACTAGGAGTTGATTGCTGTGATTGATGTTGTACTTACTGGGTCCCATCTGTTTTGATTGCTAACGTCTTCGGCAGCTGACTGATCGCACAACGCAATCAAGCGGCGCTCTGTTTTCTATGTCTAAATAGATTTTCTTCTCCATTTCGAGGAAAGCATCAGCGTTTTTGTGTTACTCTCATACTCTGTAATTTTCTTTACTTGATCATATGATTTTCACGCATAGAAAGCTGTTATATACAAGGAAAACCCAGAATGTGGAACGTAACCTACTTTTCTCTCATGCAGTCTTCTAGGCAAACCCTTTTGAAAACCAGCTTTTGCTTCACAATTGCCAAAGTCCGAGCTCTTTATTAGATACTATAAGCTCAGCAAAAACCCATCTACAGATTCTTGCCGAGGAAACAAAGGAAAGTAGGAAACCCGCTACAATTTTCGCTGCTGCAGCGCACAAGAAAGGCATTTCAGAACCTAACTATTTCTCGAAGCCCTGAGATCCAAGCTTTGGATTAGTCACAAAAGTTCGAGAAAAAACTCTATCCAACAGTAATGGCTTCGGGAAAATCCTGCATCCATATATGCACACGCGGTCATGAACAGTTAAGGTGCTAGGTTGAGTAATGTACATCTTCTCCCACGCACTGAAAAAAGTAAAATGGCCGATACCTAAGCCATTGTGGCAGTCTACATTGTGCTTAAATCGTCTGCTAACAGCCTCATATTCGCTGAGTAAGCACAATATCTTTGCAACCTTTTCTTCCTTAAAATTGAATAAGTTCTGAAATCTGTTCAAAAACTAACCGCAAGGCCTGAGGGAGCAAAAAATGTGCTTTGGTAAAACAAAGTCTTGTTTTGATTTCGTAAGAACACCGAGAAAATGTTATAGCATTCCAATAGAGTATTGGAATTGGCGAGACCCAGGCTATCAAGTAATTACTGAATTCTAAAAGAAGGATGAAAACAGTTTAATGCCAAATGGCTAAATCCACTAATAAACGATCTACTCCGGTTATTTCGGATCCAAATAAGTTTGACTCGATTGGAATTTAAGGAGTTTGTGAAGGTGATCAGAATTTTTCAATCAGTGGACTGAAGCCGAAGGCAAAAAGGAGATCTGAATGTTTTCGTGGACACTGACCGCGAGGAGACCAGCTGAGAAAGAAATGAAGAGAATCACTCAATGTTATAAATGCTCTAGCACTATAAAGACGTCCGGCCATTTGATGATGAACAGCAATTCTCATCACTCTGGCACATCAATACTACGGACATTAGAACCAAAACATATTTTCCTATGCCTTTAACATCCTGTGTAATCTGAAAATGCGCTTCCTAAAACCGGTATGGATAGCCGTTCTGACAGTTGTCTGTTGTTTGTTGAAATATTATCGCATAAAGGAAACACGTTTTTCTTATAATTTACTATCGTCGCCTCTCAAACTTAGGAGCTAATGGTTTCAAATGTAAATTACAAGCGTTATAATCAGCGATATTTACAAGTACGTTGTTCCATACGTTGCTTGCAATCACTACAATCACTACGTACTTTCACCTCTGTGGTAGAAGCTGAAAAATCGTGTTCTAAAATATTTGTTACCATGGTTTTAGTCAGGGTTCATCTGATCGCTTTGTACAGACGTGAAATTCGAACACACTGTACTCAAATCCAGCATGCGTTTCACGACGAACGACACGTAGTCCTCTGAACTAAACCTGGTCAATCAGTAATAATTTCTCTCCTCTTATTAAAAGATGATGTAAATGAGATCAAAAAAGATCGGAGTGGGAAAAGTATTTCTTGTCCATTTCCTTCAGAAATTTCAAACCTACTCGAAAAAGCTTTCGTGATCAAGTTTTTAATTTTCCAGTTGAGCTTAAGTGTGAACTTCTTTTTTGATTCATAAAATACTTTCTATTAAACTTGAAAATGTACGAGTTGCCTTACAGTTTCCTTCGACACGTCTTTCTCCTTCAACACTTTAGATGCCATATGAATCAACATACTCGTCTTATTCTATTTCGACTCTCCTCCCACAGAATGAATATGTTAACACGAGTGTGAGTTTTTTTTTTGTTAACAACAAATCAAGAAAACAAGTTCAGAAAAACGGCATATAACATTCTTAATTCAGCGGCCATACCAATGTCCACTCATTTAGCTCTATTTTCGCAGAGAAGGATGCACCTTGGTTTCCAATCACAGTGCGTGAGTTTTGTACGTTTAATAAAGTTCTAAGGCTAAAGTGAAGAATTCTACAAATCAAACAAAACGAGTCTATGTGTATTCCAACCGTTTTGGTTTGTGTATAAATTGGTGGTCATCTAACACATACTTCTTATATCTACGCATTTTGTGCGTGAAGTTTGAGACGAAGTTAATGAACCAGTATGTTTATACCACTTTGCGCTCGGTAGTACTTTTTCTTGTGAATATTTCCAAATAGGTTCATTCGTACGTTCCAGAACGCAAACCAAGTTGCTTTCTGTTTTTTGCGAGAGTATTCATGTACTTTGTCTCCCAGAAGCGACATCTGTTAGCCTCGGCATAGTTTGAGTGAATGAAGAGTTTCTTCTGCTGAGCGTTAAGCCGTTTCTAAGAGTTAGTATTATTATTTATTGCATAATAGCGAAGCGGTGTAACAATGCAGTTAGTAACGCGTGCATGAGTATTACCGCAGTCGTGATGGCTATCGTTTCGGGGGACACCTTCTTCAGAGCCTGGAAAGATCATATTGATCCTCGACCCACTAAGCCAAAACCACCGTAATCCTAGCAAAAAACATGAGATATGAATTCTCATCGCATAGTAAAAGCTTCATTTTGAGACACCCACCGTTTTGATGTTTTAGGTCTTTCTATTATTCACTGAGAACCAGCCGCTTAGGGTCAGTGCATCAATGGGCTGTGCCTAGCTCAGGCCTGGAAGATTAGCCTGAGGCATGGTTCAAGGTCACGCGTGATCATGTGACGCTGTACCTTTCGGTTCATTGTTGAGCCTTTGCTATGTATCCAAAAAGCTCCTGAAGTTTTATGCGCAGATGTTTTCGAATCCAGTGCGAGGATCGTGAATTCTATGACATACGACGAGCATTACTCGTGATGGTTTTTGTTCCATATGCGTGCCTAGTGAGGCTTTTGGATCAAAGTTGCGCAATCCAACTAGGTGCTTTAATCGCTACGATACGGTAGGAGCATCTTAGGTTAAATGCTGTGCCCTGAACGACGTGTGTGGCGAAAATAAGATTCCTGTGTATTTTGTTCATTTCTAGCGAATTAAGTACAGCTATTAAACGCTGTCTAAGAAGGGCAGCTTTGGATAATTCGGTAGCAGTAGTTGAAATACCCCAAAGACCTTTAAGCGCCAATTTGTTTGCAACAGACTGTATGATTGCCTCTGCGATACGAATGACTGCGAAGTTTGCCCAAAAGGTAGAGACTGCCGCTGCATAAGGTCTGGTACAACTTACCAAATCTATTGCTAGGCTTTCGGGCATAAGTATATTGGCGAAACACGTAGACCACTATGCCTCCGTGAAAAGAGCACCTAGTTGTGTTTTGCAACGTTGATCCAAAAATCCCACTAGGTCCACACAGAGACCTAAAACATTCAGGGGCAATGTTCGGCGCCAATTTCACGATCCTCGCTAGGAAATTGAAAACATCGGCGCTTAAGCAAAGCTCACTGATGCACTGACTCTAAGGTGCTGGTCTTCAATGAATATTTGATAGACCCCAAATATCAAAACGATGAGTGTTTCAAAATGGAGCTTTTACTATTCAATCCAAAATTCAGTTGTTACGTTTTCTGCTGAAATTATGGAAGTTTTGGCTTAGTGGATTGTGGATCAATTTGATCGTTCCAGGCTCTGAAGGCGACCAGCAGAAGCGTTATCTACCGCAATGATTGTAATATTCATGCTGCATTACTAACCCTATCGTTGTATTGTTTCGCTAATATTCAGTAAATAATATCACTTACAGCTCGGAACGACTCAACAGCAGAAACTATTTATGCACTTTGACTGTTCGTCAACACTCAAAAATCAATCATAAATAGAGTACTAACGGCTGACCAGTATGGTTATGCGACCGTCAATTCTGTGAACTTATCTGCTGAATCTGCTAAGTGTTCGAGTGGAAAAACGACGTATGTGTGTGAAGACGGCAGGAAGGTACAACCGCAAGAATGCTGAGGCAGGAGCAAGACCTTGGGAATACTGATTGGCTTTGTGAACTCGAAAAAAAGTACTTTTCTAGAGCATCACGCATTCGAACGCCACTATAGACATTTTTCTGCATTTTCATCACCATTGTTTGCTTCAGAAGACGTTGCGAAGGAGCGAGTTCATGACATAACAACATCAAGCTGGGTCAACATGCTCGCCTTATTCTATTTTAGCTCTACTCCCTTCAAAATGAATGTATACACAGAAAGAGTTCCTAATTTGATTTAATACTCCTTCAAGAAACAAAGTATACAGAAGTCACATATAACTTTCGTTTACTCATCGGCACTATCAATGCCGATTTAACGCTATATTCGCGGAGTAGGAGACAACCTGGTTTTAGATCACACTGCGTGATTTCATTCACTGAAGATTTGAGGTCGAAGTGAAGAAATTTAGAAATCAAGTAAAATGAACTTTGTATTTTCCTATCGTTTTAATTTGTATATAAAATGGTGATCGTCTAAAACATAGTTCTTATATTGGCGCGCTTTGTATGTGAAATTTGAAACGGAAATAATAGACCAGTGCGTTCTTAGCCGATGGTGTTCTGCAACACCTTTTGTTATTAATGTTTCCAAGTAGATCATCCATGCGTTTAGAAAAGGAAATCAATCTGTTTTGTGTTTCCCACGAGGGTGTTCTTCTATTGTGACTGTTTGTTCAACATTTGGAAAAACGTCTTAAGCAAAGAAATGTCAGGTAATCAGTTGCTGAAACATAAACCTCAAGCGCAAAGACAACTGAAAGACATGTTAGCGTAAGTTCAGTGCTAAACCTCTTTTTTTGGTGGATACTAATTTGCGTGATTTAATAAGTAAGTGCAGAACGAGGAATTTTGGTAATTCGATTATGAGCTAATAAATTAATGATGACTTTGAACTAATTCATAAATAATGAGAATGAGTAATGCTGTGAATGTTCAACGAAGGTGCTTATACTAGCGTCAATTATGTATTAAACTTTTCTGCTGAAGTTACTAAAGTGTTTGAAAGGAATACGACGTTTGTGTCTGAAGACGGCAGGAAGGTACAACCTCAAGAATCCTGAGACAAGTGCAAACCTCGGGATGCTGACTGATCTTGTGAACTTGAAAAAAATGCCCTTTCAGAGCCGCACGTTCTCGCGACACTATCCAGATCTTCCTGCACTTCCATCAGCACTGTCTGTCTCAGGCGTTGTACCGGTATGAATTCATGAAATAAAAACATCAAGCTGCAAGTTTCGCTTGTATCATAACATTCCTGTACTTGAATCAGGAGCAACATAGCCTGCAGAGAATAGTTTCTGGAATTTCACATCGTACCCTCGCATGAAAAAAGGATTAGACCGTAGATGAAATGTATAGGATTGCGATCAAGATTAGAGCTTCAGCTTAACTAAAATTACCTCGAATAGAGCTTCATAGATTGATTCCACTCACAGGTTAAAGTTAATGGTACTGATTACAGCGAAGACTGCTTGTTTATACGATATTTCCTGCCATGTGTGTCCTATCGCAGTCAGCGTGATATAGATATCGAGCTCAAACTTTTATTATTAATGGACTTATACAAAACAATAAAAATACATACACCAATGAGATGACAATATATGCTTTAGATGGAGAAAATACAAACACGAAAATGATCGGTAGGTAAGTCTGATCGAGAGATAAAAGAGATCTCGTATGCACCAAGCTCTCAAGTAAAATGCTCCTATCCTAACCCTGAAAGGTAAGGTGCGACCGTACTATGCAGCTGGTAAGCTATCGTTAAAAGCTGGTCGTACAAAAATTTTCGCAAGTAAATGAGAATAATTTCAAAATCAATAATTATTACAAAATACTGTAACATATGGTAACGGTCAGTGACGCTTAGTTGAACGAAAAACTCAACTCAACAGTTTAAGTCTGGATAATCGGGTGAAATGAAAGGGTAAATCAGTTACAATGGCAACGCAAAGTAGGGTTATGGAGAAATAGTATCCATTTCGAGACATAGTCAATACGTCATTAGAGTTGCTACATAGTTGCGAGAAAGGTAGAGGGAAAGTTACGGTTGGTGTGGTGGATACAGGCACCTCTTTCGTCCTATTGAGACTCATCAGTACCACCCTCCCTCTGTTTCAGCCGATTTCCTGAGGTTAAATAATCCTCTATAAAGAGAATCGTCGCCGAGTAATAAATCTCCCAAGTCAGATGATACAGTTACCAGACACTGGGGTGACCGACAGTCGAGCACGTAGCTGTTATAATAAATCATATCTCTTTTATCGACCGCTTTTTTTTATAAAGGTACGACTCAATATAACTTGCCGTTAGATTTCGAGTCGTTCCACTAAAGATGATTCGACTCGAACGACTACGAGGACTATCGCATAAGACGATCATCTATAGACAGTCGACTCCAATCATGGACTCGGAAGAAGACGAAGATGTCGGAACGTTGGCCGATCAGACATTATTATTAGGCTCGTTTCAGCTGATTTGTTGCGTTGTGGATTCTGAAATTTGTAAGGAAATTGACGAATCTGCACTAATTACTTGGTTCATTTCTTCATTGTGTCTCTTCACGAAATTTATGTGTTTTTAGCTAATACCTTGAGGAATCGCTAAAGCCATTTAAGAGAATCAAAATTGATTTTGATACTTCGTCATCATTTTATTTTAATATCGATGATAAGGCTTGGAAACAATGCGTACAAGGAAGAAATATGAATTCTTTAATGATGTCTGTTCTTAAAAAAAGTCCTTTTTTCTGAATAATACTTACGCGAGGCTGATATTTCTCCTTTCAAAACCAAAGAATAACGTTTTGGCTATTTCGCCTGCCCAAAGCCTAGATATGCATTATGACAGTATATCTAAAAGTTCAATTAATAAATGTACATATCCCATAGTAAGTGGCGAACAAAGCCTCGAATGTCGGACGGATTCGAACCCGCACTTCACCCTTTCCGGCGGCACTCGTTGATTGCATTAACACCTGCCATTCTAGCTTCACTCTTTCCTCGACACATTTGCATTGATCTGTCAGCAACGAACCTTGAACGGTTCAGCCTGGAAACCCAACCCATCATTACTGCTGTATATGTATTCAAGGCATCATACCACTGTTGATGAGAGGTCGGATAAAAAGAATTTCTGTCAATTATGTATTCATATATATAGACATATATATGTATATGTGCATATATATATAAAAAATAAAATTTTATCAAATATCTGACAACGTAACTGAGATGAATGCCGATATGACTTGCCAGACCAGATCGTTGACGGTTGGTTGCTAACGGATCGATACAACAGGGTTGAAGACAAAATAACGGCAGAAGAAAGGTCGGTAACGCAATGGTTAGCACGCACTCCCGGAAAGGCTGAAATGCCGTTCGAAAACCATCCGCCGTTCAAAATTTTGCTCATCACTCACGTCTATTAGATATGCATTCATAGCATCCTACAAGCGCTGAAGAGGTTGGAGAAAAAGAATTCTAACCGATTATATGTTCGGTTAAAATTGTGTATGCGCAGCAAAAGTTTAATGTATAATGAACTTAGAAGTCAGAAATTCAAAGCGACCTGCTCATATAAGAAAGGTCAGAAGTATGATGTCACACACTGTAAAAAATGAACTATACTTAAACCAGAAAATGAATCTGAAATAAGGGGCCATATCATTTATCATGTTCAGACACTCTCCCATTTTGCTTATTTGTGAGTTTTTAATACTTATTTAGGAAATTTAGGGAGTCTTTTCCAGCGAATTTTCCTGACTGGAGCACTAAGATTTTCGCTAGCATTTCAAAAACGTCACCGTTACGCATTTTTGTCTTTCGCGTATCCGCAGGAAAAATTCTACGCCTCCTCGACCGCATAGAAGAACACTCAAATGAAAAGTCGAAAGGTCATAGCTACAAATCTTTAGGTGCACATTGGACAAAAAGGCGTACCGTGACAACTGGGGATCGATCGTGAGAATAACCGACACGAGTCAACAATACTGGCTCGAAAAAGACGTCTGCAATATATGTGGTCGAACGATATGCTTCGAGCAATTCCATTCTTGAGTAACACAGAAGTGCCGAAATATCAGAAACCGAGTGTGAAAGGAGGGCTGCCAACCTCGCACAAGTTTTATTTAAAAGAGGGACAGTTTTGAGGCTGTTCCAAAATCCACACCAAGGTATTGTGGAAGGCGAACTTTTGATCTTCATTAAAATATCGATTCCACCCGGTCACTCTTGGGCATGCAGTAACAAGTTTTAGTCACAGTGGTGGTAAAAGCCGATGTTTAGAGTCCACAAACAGCTCAGCTCTCAACTTAATAATGCTTATCAGTATTCTTCATTATTTCTCAGTTTCATAAAAAACCTTAAAAGGGGCCTATGTCTTCCATGAACAATCTATGAAATCTAACAAATGAAGTTTTGGTGTACACCTTATAAAATCGTACGAATAGGCTCACCGCTGAGAGTTGTTTTGCCGCCATGTTCTCCCATCGCTCGCTTCATGTACATCATTACCTTCTTATTGACTTTACTCCTCTCTTGTTTTTCTTCAGAAGATTGAGGTTTGACATCTAATGACGCCAACTGCTCAATTTCGTGATTCCTGGCGTTGCGCAGGAACTATGGTCGGTTCAAGTCTAAATCAATTTCGATTACAAATATTAACCCTTTTTTGTCTACAGGGATGTTTAAAGCGTTTTCTTTCGGTGAACGAAGGCCTCTCATCATTTACTAACTTATAAAAGCACCAAATTTCAGATAATCTGGAAATGTTCTTGCTTTCCGGAAAGGCCTTCTTACAGTCCTGTAGTAGTGAATATAGTCGTGTTCCATATGCGTCAGACGTCACTGCGCATAATTTTTACAAGAAAGTACTCTTGTTTTAAACTGTTTAGTTATTTGACAGCTTAAATTTCGGAAATTTCAAAATTGCAATTTCTTTTGAAAAGGCCATCTCACAGCGTTGTAGCAAAGAATACAAAATTGTGTTTCATACACGGAGCTCGTTATAGCACAGTCTATGGTTATTTATTTAGAAATTAGATCCACGTTTCGGACAAATTTATGGGTTTTTGTGTTGGAATTGTAGAGGAAACTCTCTCTATGGTCTTAGCGCTTGGACTTTTCAATTCCTTTTTATATTGATAAATGAACGCGCTACTCAGATTAAGCCTAAGCCTATAAGCACCCTAAACCTAAGCATGAAAAGCATATGTTCGTGTAGACGAGATTTTAACTATCAAAGTCCTGCATTATTTCGTTTTTAGACAGAAAAAATTCTGAATTGACTAACAAAAATCGCACTCCATATGTGAATCGCGCTAGATAATCAATCTATGGCGTTGTTAGTCTAGAGTCAATCACACACTAGCCGGCAAGCAATGAGAGGTGTGTTTGAATCTCAATTTCGTGTTGCCTCCTACACTGCACTGAAATGTCTCTTCGAAACGAGCACAATGTCTGCAATTTACGCTATCGAATGGATGCTTACAGCCTGGGGAAAAAGCTGTATTCGCGATCCGTCGATGCGTTACAGCTTTCACACCTTTCAAGGAATCATATAAAGTTAGTAATGTGTCCAATCGACTTTGTTTCGTCATAGTATATATTTACACGTTGTCTTCTTTCAACTGATACATTATCCAAGTCTGAATCATTCAATGAGGATACGAAATTGAGCGACGATGTACGGATAAAACAGTTTATTGTTTGGTACAGCCTTCACACCTTACAAAAATCATATAAACTCAGCATTGTGTCAGATCGACTTTATTCCCTCAGATTATTTTCCACACGCTGTCTTCTTCTAAGTGAAACATTATCCAGCTCTGTATCGTTCAACGAGGACACCAAAATGAGCGAAGAAGTGAAGAAATACGAAGAAAGCAGTTGACCATTTAAAATACATAAATTGACGTTTTTTGAGTTGACTGGTTCTATTAACTTATTTCTTCGAAGCTCATATTTCAAACAGGATAGCTAACCAACACTCAGAATTTTACTTAGCAGGATGCGACTGTGTTTCGTAATGCATTGTTTATGCTTCCATTTGCTGCCCTTACGATGGAAATCTTTTTATGTGCACACTATTTGAGTATTTTAGAAATTTTGACCCCACACCTGCTTGGAGAAAATAGTGAACTGGAAACAGGAACTGGAAAGACATTCTGTAGCGCTGTAGGTTCTGAAATTCCATTATGTAACACATTCGCAACGCCCTTTTTCCAAATTTTCGCTTTCAACCCCTTCGCGACAGCCACAGAAGTCGAGATTTATGAGTACGTGGACGCGAGTATTCTCTGACGAAATTCTTATTCATATAGTTGTGCTCCATCAACACACTCTTGTTTCATCCGACCTCCATCGAGGTTCGTTGAGAACGATATGCTCACGCAGTGAATAAAAGAAGAGCAAATACGAATCAATATTTTGTTAGAATCTTGGAGAGATATGATAAAACGCGCAGTACTAGTGGAGAGTAGACGCTCGAGTCTTGCCCTATCCTAAGCGTATGCTCTTTTTCATTCTTCAGGTGACACTTCAAACTCCTCAATAAAGAATGGTTCTCACAGAAGGTTCAAGGACGAGAAATGGTGGGTAAACGTGAGCTGCTGAGAGAAAGTAGAAATCGCAGGTGAGTTCTTTTACTACCATCCATTGCTACACATGTAAATCTCGCATTAGCGGAAGGATTTCATACTAAGACTGTCGGAGTCTAACAGTCGTTTTTGACAATGTCTTTTTTCTCTGCATATTCTGCTAGCGCTATAGCTCTCATTTGAATCTCTCTTGAGATCCCGCTGTATTGCTTCTAAAGTACACTTCAA
>JAHQIW010004713.1:0-10157 GCA_019055375.1 Parelaphostrongylus tenuis
GCATTCGTCATTGCATATGTTATGGTGCTTCCCCTATCGGCACCCACATTCAAGAGGAAAAAAAAGAGTTTTTTCGTCCTTTCTAGACATTTTAATAGTTTTTCGATAATTTGAATCTCAAAAATCTAAAAGGTGCATTTTACATTTTCAAACGCCTTTATATTACGCTGTAACTATGAAAAGATAATATTATTCAACACTCCTTTTGATAAACAAAGTGATCCGGGTGGTTTGCCGCAATATTCCAACACATCCAAACTGCTTCACGTCGTACATCGATATGGGATTCGTGCGGCAACGAGCGACGCTGGAATAAACTGTTCCAGCGATAAATCAGAAAGACGAGTGTATCCTTTCATAGAATATCAGTGTTTCCCTTATCAAATTTTAGTGAGTTACGGGCGTTACTAAATAAGCATAAAATATAGAGCTCTTGGCGTTGATTAATCACTGAGTGGTGCATTTTCAATGTCGTCAGAGGTAAGTGAATGCATATCTGGCCCTTCACAATGACTCGCAGAGGCGTCTCTTTACATCCAGTTAGTGGTGTTTTTTCTCTCAGAGAAGTCTCTGCCCAGTCTGCTACCAATTTACCGATCTCGAATGGATGGATGGCTTGGTGAGCTGTGAGCGGGTCATGGAACTATTGAATTTATGTGCAACGCAGAGCACCTCGAAGCATTGCGTCACATGCGCTCTGTGTTAGTGAATACGTCACGAAATAATGCTATTACACATGTATCTTGCTCATTGTGGCTCCCGGCTCGTCTCATTGGAGATCATAGTAATGAAACTACGGTATTTTGGAAACAGTTAACTCTACGGCAGAATAATCCACATTCAACAAAGTTCTCAGAAACTTCTTTTCGCTCACTGCGAATAGTGAGCTGCAGTAGTGGAAACGGATTTGTCACAAATGAGCGAGTAATCTTTCCATCCATAATGACATTCTGTAGGAGAAACATTTGTTTTGAAAACCGCACGTTCTATTCGAGAAAATCGTCTAAACGGTGAGGTAAACAGTGAAAAGTAGTGGGCGGGCATCATTTTCAATCATCAAAATAGCGCACAAATAACAGTCTATAGTAACTTGTCTCTCCAAAAATGAAAGCTAGCAATATTTACTGCGTATCCGAATATTTGAAGATCTAAGTTGGAGGATGAGCCTGACCTTATCAATGTTCGTAGGGCTATTTCGGTATGTACCCTTATGACACTCGTCTGCTCTGATGTTCACTCCGTATTTCCGATGTTGAAGATATTAAGAGGACAAAATTTTCGTATCAAAGCTTACCGAGATACCATAAAACTAAGGATGCAAGTTGACTACGCCTGTTCGCATGCCGCTGCTGGTGATGATGTTGTCTAATATACGAAGTGCATCATGATGAAGCTCATGGAGAGGTTGAAACACATAAACAAGTAAGTCGTTTTAATTGTATTGGCAATCTCCTAGTGACTCCACTATTGTGAGTGCCACTATAGTAATCGTTGACATATCGGCTAATACCATCGTCACGGCAAGCGTTCACCTTTGTCACACATGAGTTATGTGCTACTGATATTTTCTGCGCACATACACTGAGATATTACGTCACAACTGAACGATCACCCCTCTTACCAGGCTCAGATTCTCAAATACCAGTTCCAGCAAACGCAGTTCATTGATTACGATGTCGATCTGATTAAAAGATGGTTTTCACATAGGAAAGCTTGAACCAAAAAAGAGTAAAAAGCACTTCATAGCAATAACTGCGAGCATTTTTCGTTCAAAAAATTCTACTCACCATGTTCATGATTGCATATCGTTAGAAATCGAAGTTAGAGTCTAGAGACAACGCCTGGCCAGATCTGCTTTCATAATGTAGCTCCTTGCCACCGCAGTCAAACAAGTCGTCAGCAGTCTGATGATCTCTGAAACAATCTTTCTCGTAATACATATAGAACTAGTCCCCAAAAAGTCCTTAATTTATATATTGTCGTAGGTATGCTACATCCGGCGTGCTTGTGGCTGCTGCATGCCTACCATTTCTCAATTGCACCTTCTAGAGCAGTCGGTCCAGTTGTCACGTGGCTTCACAATTACTTTTACTGCAAGTATTAGCTTACTATTATCACAGGCCAGCAGCCGCCAGATTAGGCCACCGTCATGGACGACTGTCGCGCAACAAAGAGACGAATGGAGTATTTGCTGGGGTCCGCACAACTAATGAAAACGGACCGTCCAAGTCTCCAAGTATCCAAATAAGTACAAGCTATTCTATGATATGGTATCAGCAATCTCAAATGAACCACCAACGAAGGCTAGTTGCTGCTTTCTCAACTAAATGTACGAGTGTAACTTCTTGATTTGAACTTCTGTTTCCATCCATAGTTGGTCTTGTTTTTTTTTTTTTTTGAAATTCTTGAGATTTGAGCTACCGATTGGTCATTGACGGCAGCGGATTGATGGTGATGTTGCAAGATCCATCCACATGCCGGTGGAAGGTAAGCGTTCCAAATGTGAAAGGCAATCTTAATTTCAATGTTGCAACGGAATAAAGAATTTTCTAGAGAAAAACTAAAAGAATTACAAAAATTGCCGCAATTTGTACTATCGAATGATTTTTGAACTTCTTGAGCAAAAGCTTTGCTTATCGAAAGGAGTGTTGAATAATATTTTTTTCATGGTTACAGCGTAATATGAAGGTGTTTAATATTGTAAAATGCACCTTCAAGATTTTTGAGATTTGAATTATTGAATAACTATTAAATTGTCTAGAAAGGGTGAAAAAACGCTTTTTTCCTCTCGAATGTGGGTGCTGATAGGGGAAGCACCACATCATACGCAATGAAGAACGCGTGCTCTTCCCACACTTACTCGAGTTACATATTAGAATTACCTCCGCATGATCCCCTATTAGAAACGTTAAGTTGCAGAAGACATGCTTTTAAGCTACGTTCTCGCAAGACAGGCAATACAAATGCACATTAATAGTTGAAAGTATATTCATTTCTTTCTTTTCACAAGAATGTCGTATTGTCGGTAAAAAAATTGAGGGCTGCAGAAGAAGTAGTCATTCTTTGTAACATAAAGCCTCTGTAAATGGTCGATTTGTGATATTCTATTCCTTTCGAAAAAACCTTTCGAAAAACCAATTACATCATGAAAAATCTCGAAATTTGGGATATCGAACAATTAATAAAGCTTTGATGAAGGCCCATATCGAAGCTCCAACAGAGCAAATAAAGAAGATTGAGTCCGAGACATAAAGTAGTTCCTTTGAAAATGATAAGAAAAGCCTAGAAAACTAATCTCTATTCAGAGCTTCACGAGGTTGGTATCTTTTTCCCCAATCGATTGTTCTTCTTTCCGGTCGATGGGTTTTCGCGTTTGCGTGCGGCTGACGTTTCGGCGAATACGCCTTCTTCAGAGCCTGAACGCATCAGTCGTTGTAGCGTTATTTGTATGACTATATACTGTGAGAGAGAAAAAAATAAATAAATAAATAAACTGAAAATCTACGGTGTTGATAAGCGATAACTAATTCGGGGAAACCACTCACCTTGCCATCTAATCCAGGGACTACCTATGTTGCTAACGCCAGGTTGACGTATGAGCCCTCCCCCGTGTCACTAGGTCAAATTATGGATAGGTGCCACCTGAGAGCCATGCTAAAAAATCAATCTGAGGTAAGGTTCCATGGTTGGTTATGTTAAGGCACTCGCCTTTTTTGTTCATTTGCGGATTTCTGGAAATTATCCAGAAAGCTCAAGTGTCTTTCGCGTCGATGTTTTTTGGTTCGTGCTCTAGGATTTTGACTACTACCTCGATGTCGTCATCGTTGTGTCTTTGCATCCTGTGTGTACCTAGAGGTTTACTTGGGTCTTTATTTGTTTTTCCGTCTAGGTTTTTTTTTAAGCGGATGTGAAGTGGTCTGCCTGTTTCGCCAATATATTCGCCACCACATGTCTTACAAGAGATAAGGTACATTGTACCTACGCTCATGCAATCGCCGTCTCTGCCGTTAGGACAAATAACACTGTCCTTTGTATTACATAGACGGTCATACAAGCGGTTTCGAACTAATTGACGACGCAGTGTTTTTGGGCGTAATTTCTACAATTCCTACAGAATATTCTAGACCACTGTTTTTTTAGACTCTTTCTAATAGCGGTGCTGACTTCGTCTGTTATGAAAGGTAGTTTAAGAGGTACCTTATTGCTTAGGTGTGGCGCCCTGTCGTTCTCATTGCGAGGCTTTTCGCTCCTTTTGGGCCTAACGTTAGTTTTTGTTTTTTCTTTGTACCCATTAGAAATGGCTATTTTTCGCGCTAAGTCTAGTGAATCCCTTCTTTCATCGTCTCCCGTACAGACACTTACAGCTGTTCGAAACATATTTCGAATAAGTGCCTTTTTAGTATGTGAGGGATGAGAAGAAATTTAGTTTCTCACAGTATAAAGCCATATAAATAAAACGACAGCGAATAATACGTTAAGCTTCTGAAGAAGGCGTATATGCCGAAACGTCAGTCACTAGCAACCGAGAAAACCCATCAACAGTAAAGAAGAAGAATCGATTTGGAAAAAGGTACCAACTTCGTGAAGCTCTGAATAAAGATTAGTTTTTTAAGCTTTTCTTCTCATTTTCAAAGTTTTCTTACATTTGATTTGTTTCCTCTCATGCACTATTTACGACGGTCAATAAACTTCCCTCGTTTGTGACTGTGATCACTGTTCAGCTATATTTCGTGTAAATCGAATGACAGAGTTTTGCAACACCTTGGCATGGAAATGAAATTCATAGAACTGTTCTTTTTCAATGTTTACACAAGGTTGGTGTATCATGTTCAAAAGTGATTTCTAACGTTTTTGAATACTTCTTCCTCTTCAGAGCCTAGACGTACTATACAGGACATGAAGAAGTTACTCGCAAAGCAAAGCATGGTGCAACTCGATTTTTATGTAACATTTTCGATAATGGTCAAATCAAATTCGGTTATATAAGAGCTTCATAAGAGGGCCCGTAGCAGTACAAGCAGAAGGAAATGCTAGAAGCAACGCAGAGAAAAGCTAGTCCAAAGAAGCCTTCAGATGTTGTGCAATATATTGTTTCGCTGTCAGCTGTGATGAACGAAGGCGAGATACTGAAATTTTTTCCCGATCTAAAACTGATGTTGGAAAATAGAAAAAATTTTTAGGGTATCTACCTTGTAGGGTTATGCTTCCTAATATGGTAACTCTGGAGGGTTTTGGCGCGTCTTTTGCCTCAGATTCTCCTTCAAACTTGCCAGAACCGGGGTTTCTTTTACTTTTAGAGCCTAAATTTAAACTTGGTTTTCGCTTCCAAAGTAGAATTTCGAATTTTCTCCGCAACCTATGTTTTATGTCATATGGGATATCGTCACAAATAGACATGAATTCATCTACTATTCTTTTCCAAAGATTCCTATCCAAATACTGAACACAGTGATGTTCTTTATAGACGCATTTTTCCAGAAGTGAGAACAGTTGGTTTTGTGTATTCTGTAGGCAAATGCGTAATAAACGCATGTGAATGTTCAGTATTTGGTGCGAATCATTTGGTAAGTCACACATTTCATTTAATTTCCTGTTTTATAAAATAAAATATATATATATATAAACAATATACAACAATACAATATACAATACGATATAAAATATACATGTACAATATACCTTATCTCTTGTAAGACATGTGGTAGCGAATATATTGGCGAAACAGGCAGACCACTTCACATCCGCATTAAAGAACACCTAGAAGGAAAAACAAATAAAGACCCAAGTAAACCTCTAGGTACACACAGGATGCAAAGACACAACGATGACGACTTTGAGGTAGTAGTCAAAATCCTAGGGCACGAACCAAAGACATCGGCGCGAAAGACCCTTGAAGCTTTCTGGATAAATTCCAGAAACCCGCAAATGAAAAAAGAGCGAGTGCCTACATAACCAACCACATGGCACCTTACCTCAGGTTGATTTTTTAGCATGGGTCTCAGGTGGCACCTATCCATAATTTGAGCTAGAGACACTGGGGGGGGGGGGGGGGAAGGGGGGCGGGCTCATACGTCACTCTGGCGCTAGCGATAGGTAGTGCCTGGATTTGATGGCAAGGTGAGTTTTTTCCCCGAATTAGTTATCGCTTATCAACACCGTAGATTTTCAGGTTATTTACTTATTTATCTTTTCTCTCTCACAGTATATAGTCATATAAATAACGCCGCAACAATTGATACGTTCAGACTCTGAAGAAGGCGTATTCGCCGAAACGTCAGCCACAAACAAACGCGAAGACGCATCGACCGGAAAGAAGAGCAGTCGATTGGGGGAAAAGATACCAACTCGTGAAGCTCTAGATAAAGATTAGTTTTCTAAGCTTTTCTTATCACTTTCAAAGGTTTATATTATTAACATACCGAGGTTTCAAGAAAGTCGGTCTTTCGAGTTGCTATAAAGTAGTACATTTCCGCTATCCAAGCCCCACTTCGACCCTTTGTAAAAAGCTTGGTTTCAACGATTGAGTAATCATACGACAGCCAAAACAATTTGAACACTCTATTATATCTTAAAAAGCCTTCTTATATCGCTGAGCTAAAGCAAAAATAAAATTTGTTCTTCATTGGAAGATTTCTTGCTGATCAAAGTGTTTCCTTCAGAGTTTCACTAGCCACTCAAAAGATCAAATCTTAAGAATTCCAATACTTTATTTGGCTTTTATGATAGACCTGGTATTACGCTGTAGCAACCAAAAAAAGATTGGGGTTCACAAAAAATGGATCACTTGAACTATCCTCTATTCACTTCAATCCATTGAGAAAAGCACATTTTTTGATTGTTTCTAATGTTCAAATAATAAATCGATAGCTTACATGAAAGAACTTGAATGGTATATTACACTTTTTAAAAGACTTCGTTATTGCTCCGAAAGAACATAAATAAAATTTTGTTTCTCATTGAAAGATTACTCGCTGACCAGAACTTCTCTCCCGTTGTTTTAAAAACCAAACGATAGATCATTTTTCAAAGATTGCAGCAACGTTCTTGATTTTTTGAACGCACTTTTGAGTGCCTGGTCAGAACCAAAAGAATACTCAGTTTCACACTCTGGCGCACAGGGCGTCTTGACTAAAAAGACTTTTTCAGAACACATGCACAACATGAATCAATAAATGAACAGGTATTGCTCCCTCATCCGGTTGTTTCTGTTAGACAAATTTTTTGTTATAATATTTATTGGTTCCAAATTATCGATATGTACACAATTCAATAAACCTCACATTCAAGACGCAGGTAACCAAAAATCTCAGATTGCTTTCAAAAGTGGCTTGAAAATATCGTCACCTAAATCAAAACAGAGATTATAATTGAGACATGAGAGACAAGAAAATATCAAGCATCTTGAATAATGACTTGAAACATTGCCGCTCACCTGCTACAATCCCAATATGGCTTACCAGGTTGATGGTGTTTGCTGACAGACTGATGCGTTGTAGCGTTGAAAGAGTGGTGGCATAGGGTGCCAGTAGTGGAACTGGTAGGCACGCGTCTTCGAATGGGTGAATGCGAGTTCGATTCACGTCTGGCGTCAAGATTTTACACATCACTTAGCAATGGACAAACGTAATCTTTCTTCGCCATTATAGCACACTAAACAACAGGTAGAACTGCCATTTTCCAAGCCACTAAATGGCTACAGATTTTCCACTGGTAGCTGATGACCACAATGACCAATCGGTAGCTCAAATCTCAAGAATTTCAAAAAAAAAAAAAAAACAAGACCAACTATGGATGGAAACAGAAGTTCAAATCAAGAAGTTACACTCGTACATTTAGTTGAGAAAGCAGCAACTAGCCTTCGTTGGTGGTTCATTTGAGATTGCTGATACCATATCATAGAATAGCTTGTACTTATTTGGATACTTGGAGACTTGGACGGTCCGTTTTCATTAGTTGTGCGGACCCCAGCAAATACTCCATTCGTCTCTTTGTTGCGCGACAGTCGTCCATGACGGTGGCCTAATCTGGCGGCTGCTGGCCTGTGATAATAGTAAGCTAATACTTGCAGTAAAAGTAATTGTGAAGCCACGTGACAACTGGACCGACTGCTCTAGAAGGTGCAATTGAGAAATGGTAGGCATGCAGCAGCCACAAGCACGCCGGATGTAGCATACCTACGACAATATATAAATTAAGGACTTTTTGGGGACTAGTTCTATATGTATTACGAGAAAGATTGTTTCAGAGATCATCAGACTGCTGACGACTTGTTTGACTGCGGTGGCAAGGAGCTACATTATGAAAGCAGATCTGGCCAGGCGTTGTCTCTAGACTCTAACTTCGATTTCTAACGATATGCAATCATGAACATTGGTGAGTAGAATTTTTTGAACGAAAAATGCTCGCAGTTATTGCTATGAAGTGCTTTTTACTCTTTTTGGTTCAAGCTTTCCTATGTGAAAACCATCTTTTAATCAGATCGACATCGTAATCAATGAACTGCGTTTGCTGGAACTGGTATTTGAGAATCTGAGCCTGGTAAGAGGGGTGATCGTTCAGTTGTGACGTAATATCTCAGTGTATGTGCGCAGAAAATATCAGTAGCACATAACTCATGTGTGACAAAGGTGAACGCTTGCCGTGACGATGGTATTAGCCGATATGTCAACGATTACTATAGTGGCACTCACAATAGTGGAGTCACTAGGAGATTGCCAATACAATTAAAACGACTTACTTGTTTATGTGTTTCAACCTCTCCATGAGCTTCATCATGATGCACTTCGTATATTAGACAACATCATCACCAGCAGCGGCATGCGAACAGGCGTAGTCAACTTGCATCCTTAGTTTTATGGTATCTCGGTAAGCTTTGATACGAAAATTTTGTCCTCTTAATATCTTCAACATCGGAAATACGGAGTGAACATCAGAGCAGACGAGTGTCATAAGGGTACATACCGAAATAGCCCTACGAACATTGATAAGGTCAGGCTCATCCTCCAACTTAGATCTTCAAATATTCGGATACGCAGTAAATATTGCTAGCTTTCATTTTTGGAGAGGACAAGTTACTATAGACTGTTATTTGTGCGCTATTTTGATGATTGAAAATGATGCCCGCCCACTACTTTTCACTGTTTACCTCACCGTTAGACGATTTTCTCGAATAGAACGTGCGGTTTTCAAAACAAATGTTTCTCCTACAGAATGTCATTATGGATGGAAAGATTACTCGCTCATTTGTGACAAATCCGTTCCACTACTGCCGCTCACTATTCGCAGTGAGCGAAAAGAAGTTTCTGAGAACTTTGTTGAATGTGGATTATTCTGCCGTAGAGTTAACTGTTTCCAAAATACCGTAGTTTCATTACTATGATCTCCAATGAGACGAGCCGGGAGCCACAATGAGCAAGATACATGTGTAATAGCATTATTTCGTGACGTATTCACTAACACAGAGCGCATGTGACGCAATGCTTCGAGGTGCTCTGCGTTGCACATAAATTCAATAGTTCCATGACCCGCTCACAGCTCACCAAGCCATCCATCCATTCGAGATCGGTAAATTGGTAGCAGACTGGGCAGAGACTTCTCTGAGAGAAAAACACCACTAACTGGATGTAAAGAGACGCCTCTGCGAGTCATTGTGAAGGCCAGATATGCATTCACTTACCTCTGACGACATTGAAAATGCACCACTCAGTGATTAATCAACGCCAAGAGCTCTATATTTTATGCTTATTTAGTAACGCCCGTAACTCACTAAAATTTGATAAGGGAAACACTGATATTCTATGAAAGGATACACTCGTCTTTCTGATTTATCGCTGGAACAGTTTATTCCAGCGTCGCTCGTTGCCGCACGAATCCCATATCGATGTACGACGTGAAGCAGTTTGGATGTGTTGGAATATTGCGGCAAACCACCCGGATCACTTTGTTTATCAAAAGGAGTGTTGAATAATATTATCTTTTCATAGTTACAGCGTAATATAAAGGCGTTTGAAAATGTAAAATGCACCTTTTAGATTTTTGAGATTCAAATTATCGAAAAAACTATTAAAATGTCTAGAAAGGACGAAAAAACTCTTTTTTCCTCTTGAATGTGGGTGCCGATAGGGGAAGCACCATAACATATGCAATGACGAATGCGT
>JAHQIW010004714.1:0-15612 GCA_019055375.1 Parelaphostrongylus tenuis
AATTACCAAAACCAACGACAAAATTCACTAAAAAAACGGAAATTTTCGAAACAGCCAGCCCCAAGTGAGTCAATCCACGCCATACGGGAATCGAACTCGACTCACATTTGGCGTGAAACGACCGACAAGGTCGCAGTGGACCAAAAGTCACTGAAGAAAAACGGAAATTTTTGGAAACGGCTAGGAAAAGTGGGTCAATGTACGCCATACGCGAATCGTACTCGACTCACATTTGGAATGAAACGCCCGAGAAGGTCGCAGTGGACCAAAAGTCACTAAAAAAAAAACGGGAATTTTCGGAAACGGCCAGCTCCAAGTCGGTCAATCTACGCCACACGGGAATCGAACTCGACTCACGTTTGGCGCGAGACGCCCGACAAGGTCGCAGTGGACCAAAATTCACTAAAAAAAACGGAAATTTTCGAAACAGCCAGCACCAAGTGGGTCAATCCACGCCATACGGGAATCGTACTCGATTCACATTTGGCGTGAAACGCCCGAGAATGTCGCAGTGGACCAAAATTCACTAAAAAAAAAGGAACGAACTCGACTCACATTTGGCGTGAAACGCCGAGAATGTCGCAGTGGACCAAAATTCACTAAAAAAAAACGGAAATTTTCGAAACAGCTAGCCCCAAGTGGGTCCATACACGCCACACGGGAATCGAACTCGACCCACATTTGGCGCGAAACGCCAGAGAAGGTCGCAGTGGAACAAAATTCACTAAAAAAACGGAAATTTTCGTAACAGCAAGCCCCAAGTGGGTCAATCTACGCGAGAAGGTCGCAGTGGACCAAAATTCACCGAAAAACGAAATTTCGAAACAGCCAGCCCCAAGTGGGTCAATCTACGCGAGAAGGTCGCAGTGGACCAAATTCACAAAAAAAACGGAACGAACTCGATTCACATTTGGCGCGAGACGCCCGAGAAGGTCGCAGTGGACCAAAAGTCACTAAAAGCAAAAACGGGAATTTTTGGAAACGGCCAGCCCCAAGTGGGTCAATCTGCGCCACACGGGAATCGTACTCGACTCACATTTGGCGCGAGACGCCCGACAAGGTCGCATTGGACCAAAATTCACTTAAAAAAAACGTAAATTTTCGAAACAGCTAGCCCAAAGTGGGTCCATCCACGCCACACGGGAATCGAACTCGACTCACATTTGGCGTGAAACGCCCGAGAAGGTCGCAGTGGACCAAAATTCACTAAAAAAAAACGGAAATTTTGGAAACGGCCAGCCCCAAGTGGGTCAATCTGCGCCACACGGGAATCGAACTCGACTCACATTTGGCGTGAAACGCCCGAGAAGGTCGCAGTGGACCAAAATTCACTAAAAAAAACGGAAATTTTGGAAACGGCCAGCCCCAAGTGGGTCAATCTGCGCCACACGGGAATCGAACTCGACTCACGTTTGGCGTGAAACGACCGAGAATGTCGCAGTGGACCAAAATCCACAAAAAAAAACGGTACGAACTCGACTCACATTTGGCGTGAAACGGCCGAGAAGGTCGCAGCGGATCAAAATTCACAAAAAAAAACGGAACGAACTCGACTCACATTTGGCGTGAAACGGCCGAGAAGGTCGCAGTGGACCAAAATTCACTAAAAAAACGGAAATTTTCGAAACAGCTAGCCCCAAGTGGGTCCATCCACGCCACACGGGAATCGAACTCGACTCACATTTGGGGTGAAACGGCCGAGAAGGTCGCAGTGGAACAAAATTCACTAAAAAAAAAAACAGAAAGTTTTGGAAACGGCCAGCCCCAAGTGGGTCAATCTACGCAACGCGGGAATCGAACTCGACTCACGTTTGGCGCGAGACGCCCGACAAGGTCGCAACGGACCCAAATTCACCAAAAGAAAAAACGGAAATTTTTGGAAACGGCCAGCATCAAGTGGGTCAATCCACGCCACACGGGAATCGAGCTCGGCTCACATTTGGGGTGAAACGACCGAGAATGTCGCAGTGGACCAAAATTCACAAAAAAAAAACGGAACGAACTCGACTCACATTTGGCGTGAAACGGCCGAGAAGGTCGCAGTGGACCAAAATTCACTAAAAAAAACGGAAATTTTCGAAACAGCTAGCCCCAAGTGGGTCCATCCACGCCACACGGGAATCGAACTCGACTCACATTTGGGGTGAAACGACCGAGAAGGTCGCAGTGGACCAAAATTCACTAAAAAAACGGAAATTTTCGAAACAGCTAGCCAAAAGTGGGTCAATCTACGCCACACGTAAATCGAACTCGACTCACGTTTGGCGCGAGACGCCCGACAAGGTCGCAACGGACCCAAATTCACCAAAAGAAAAAACGGAAATTTTCGAAACAGCTAGCTCCAAGTGGGTCCATCCACGCCACACGGGAATCGAGCTCGACTCACATTTGGGGTGAAACGGCCGAGAAGGTCGCATTGGACCAAAATTCACTAAAAAAACGGAAATTTTCGAAACAGCTAGCCAAAAGTGGGTCAATCTACGCCACACGTAAATCGAACTCGACTCACGTTTGGCGCGATACGCCCGACAAGGTCGCAACGGACCCAAATTCACCAAAGAAAAAACGGAAATTTTCGTAACAGCAAGCCCCAAGTGGGTCAATCTACGCCACACGGGAATCGAACTCGACTCACATTTGGGGTGAAACGACCGAGAATGTCGCAGTGGACCAAAATGCACAAAAAAAAACGTAACGAACTCGATTCACATTTGGGGTGAAACGCCCGAGAAGGTCGCAGTGGACCAAAATTCACTAAAAAAACGGAAATTTTCGAAACAGCTAGCCCCAAGTGGGTCAATCCACGCCACACGGGAATCGAACTCGACTCACATTTGGGGTGAAACGGCCGAGAATGTCGCAGTGAACCAAAATTCACAAAAAAAAACGGAACGGACTCGATTCACATTTGGGGTGAAACGCCCGAGAATGTCGCAGTGGACCAAAATTCACTAAAAAAACGGAAATTTTCGAAACAGCAAGCCCCAAATGGGTCAATCTACGCCACACGGGAATCGAACTCGATTCACATTTGGGGTGAAACGACCGAGAAGGTCGCAGTGGACCAAAATTCACAAAAAAAAAACGGAAAGAACTCGACTCACATTTGGGGTGAAACGGCCGAGAAGGTCGCAGTGGATCAAAATTCACAAAAAAAAACGGAACGAACTCGACTCACATTTGGCGTGAAACGGCCGAGAAGGTCGCAGTGGACCAAAATTCACTAAAAAAACCGGAAATTTTCGAAACAGCTAGCCCCAAGTGGGTCAATCTACGCCACACGGGAATCGAACTCGACTCACATTTGGGGTGAAACGGCCGAGAAGGTCGCAGTGGAACAAAATTCACTAAAAAAAACGGAAATTTTCGAAACAGCAAGCCCCAAGTGGGTCAATCTACGCCACACGGGAATCGAACTCGACTCACATTTGGGGTGAAACGCCCGAGAAGGTCGCAGTGGACCAAAATTCACTAAAAAAAACGGAAATTTTCGAAACAGCTAGCCCCAAGTGGGTCAATCTACGCCACACGGGAATCGAACTCGACTCACATTTGGGGTGAAACGACCGAGAATGTCGCAGTGGACCAAAATTCACAAAAAAAAAACGGAACGAACTCGACTCACATTTGGCGTGAAACGCCCGAGAAGGTCGCAGTGGACCAAAATTCACTAAAAAAACGGAAATTTTCGAAACAGCTAGCCCCAAGTGGGTCAATCTACGCCACACGGGAATCGAACTCGATTCACATTTGGAGTGAAACGACCGAGAAGGTCGCAGTGGACCAAAATTCACTAAAAAAACGGAAATTTCGAACAGCAGCCCCAAGGGTAATCTCGCCACACGGAATCGAACTCGATCACTTTGGCGTGAAACGGCCGAGAAGGTCGCAGTGGACCAAAATTCACTAAAAAAACGGAAATTTTCGAAACAGCTAGCCCCAAGTGGGTCAGTCTACGCCACACGGGAATCGAACTCGACTCACATTTGGGGTGAAACGACCGAGAATGTCGCAGTGGATCAAAATTCACAAAAAAAAACGGAACGAACTCGACTCACATTTGGCGTGAAACGCCCGAGAAGGTCGCAGTGGACCAAAATTCACTAAAAAAAAACGGAAATTTTCGAAACAGCCAGCACCAAGTGGGTCAATCCACGCCACACGGGAATCGAACTCGATTCACATTTGGCGTGAAACGACCGAGAAGGTCGCAGTGGACCAAAATTCACTAAAAAAACGGAAATTTTCGAAACAGCTAGCCCCAAGTGGGTCAATCTACGCCACACGAGAATCGAACTCGACTCACATTTGGGTGAAACGACCGAGAATGTCGCAGTGGACCAAAATTCACAAAAAAAAACGGAACGAACTCGACTCACATTTGGCGTGAAACGGCCGAGAAGGTCGCAGTGGACCAAAATTCACTAAAAAAACGGAAATTTTCGAAACAGCTAGCCCCAAGTGGGTCAGTCTACGCCACACGGGAATCGAACTCGATTCACATTTGGCGTGAAACGACCGAGAATGTCGCAGTGGACCAAAATTCACTAAAAAAACGGAAATTTTCGAAACAGCTAGCCCAAGTGGGTCCATCACGCCACACGGGAATCGACTCGACTCACATTTGGGGTGAAACGGCCGAGAAGGTCGCAGTGGAACAAAATTCACTAAAAAAACGGAAATTTTCGAAACAGCAAGCCCCAAGTGGGTCAATCTACGCCATACGGGAATCGAACTCGACTCACATTTGGGTGAAACGACCGAGAAGGTCGCAGTGGACCAAAATTCACAAAAAAAAAACGGAACGAACTCGACTCACATTTGGCGTGAAACGGCCGAGAAGGTCGCAGTGGACCAAAATTCACTAAAAAAACGGAAATTTTCGTAACAGCTAGCCCCAAGTGGGTCAATCTACGCCACACGGGAATCGAACTCGACTCACATTTGGGGTGAAACGACCGAGAATGTCGCAGTGGACCAAAATTCACAAAAAAAACGGAACACTTTTGGTAACGCAGAAGGTCGCAGTGGTCAAATTCACAAAAAAAACGGAACGAACTCGACTCACATTTGGCGTGAAACGGCCGAGAAGGTCGCAGTGGAACAAAATTCGCTAAAAAAACGGAAATTTTCGTAACAGCTAGCCCCAAGTGGGTCAATCTACGCCATACGGGAATCGAACTCGACTCACATTTGGGGTGAAACGGCCGAGAAGGTCGCAGTGGATCAAAATTCACAAAAAAAAACGGAACGAACTCGACTCACATTTGGCGTGAAACGGCCGAGAAGGTCGCAGTGGACCAAAATTCACTAAAAAAACGGAAATTTTCGAAACAGCTAGCCCCAAGTGGGTCAATCCACGCCACACGGGAATCGAACTCGACTCACATTTGGGGTGAAACGGCCGAGAAGGTCGCAGTGGAACAAAATTCACTAAAAAAACGGAAATTTTCGTAACAGCAAGCCCCAAGTGGGTCAATCTACGCCACACGGGAATCGAACTCGACTCACATTTGGGGTGAAACGGCCGAGAAGGTCGCAGTGGAACAAAATTCACTAAAAAAAAAACGGAAATTTTCGAAACGGCAGCCCCAAGTGGGTCAATCTACGCCACACGGGAATCGAACTCGACTCACATTTGGCGTGAACGCCGAGAAGGTCGCAGTGGACCAAAATTCACTAAAAAAAACGGAAATTTTCGAAACAGCAAGCCCAAGTGGGTCAATCTACGCCACACGGGAATCGAACTCGATTCACATTTGGCGTGAAACGACCGAGAATGTCGCAGTGGACCAAAATTCACTAAAAAAACGGAAATTTTCGAAACAGCTAGCCCCAAGTGGGTCAGTCTACGCCACACGAGAATCGAACTCCACTCATATTTGGGGTGAAACGACCGAGAATGTCGCAGTGGACCAAAATTCACAAAAAAAAACGGAACGAACTCGACTCACACTTGGCGTGAAACGGCCGAGAAGGTCGCAGTGGACCAAAATTCACTAAAAAAACGGAAATTTTCGAAACAGCTAGCCCCAAGTGGGTCAGTCTACGCCACACGGGAATCGAACTCGATTCACATTTGGCGTGAAACGACCGAGAATGTCGCAGTGGATCAAAATTCACAAAAAAAAAACGGAACGAACTCGATTCACATTTGGGGTGAAACGCCCGAGAAGGTCGCAGTGGACCAAAATTCACTAAAAAAACGGAAATTTTCGAAACAGCTAGCCCCAAGTGGGTCAATCCACGCCACACGGGAATCGAACTCGACTCACATTTGGGTGAAACGGCCGAGAAGGTCGCAGTGGAACAAAATTCACTAAAAAAAACGGAAATTTTCGAAACAGCAGCCCCAAGTGGGTCAATCTACGCAACGCGAGAATCGAACTCGACTCACATTTGGCGCGAGAACGCCCGACAAGGTCGCAGCGGACCCAAATTCACCAAAAAAAAACGGAAATTTTGGAAACGGCCAGCATCAAGTGGGTCAATCCACGCCATACGGGAATCGTACTCGATTCACATTTGGCGTGAAACGACCGAGAATGTCGCAGTGGACCAAAATTCACTAAAAAAAACGGAAATTTTCGAAACAGCAAGCCCCAAGAGGGTCAATCTGCGCCACAAGGGAATCGAACTCGATTCACTTTGGAGTGAAACGACCGAGAAGGTCGCAGTGGACCAAAATTCACTAAAAAAACGGAAATTTTCGAAACAGCTAGCCCCAAGTGGGTCAGTCTACGCCACACGAGAATCGAACTCCACTCATATTTGGGGTGAAACGACCGAGAATGTCGCAGTGGACCAAAATTCACAAAAAAAAAACGGAACGAACTCGACTCACACTTGGCGTGAAACGGCCGAGAAGGTCGCAGTGGACCAAAATTCACTAAAAAAACGGAAATTTTCGAAACAGCTAGCCCCAAGTGGGTCAGTCTACGCCACACGGGAATCGAACTCGATTCACATTTGGCGTGAAACGACCGAGAAGGTCGCAGTGGACCAAAATTCACTAAAAAAACGGAAATTTTCGAAACAGCTAGCTCCAAGTGGGTCAATCCACGCCACACGGGAATCGACTCGACTCACATTTGGGGTGAAACGGCCGAGAAGGTCGCAGTGGAACAAAATTCACTAAAAAAAACGGAAATTTTCGTAACAGCAAGCCCCAAGTGGGTCAATCTACGCCATACGGGAATCGAACTCGACTCACATTTGGGTGAAACGACCGAGAAGGTCGCAGTGGACCAAAATTCACAAAAAAAAACGGAACGAACTCGACTCACATTTGGCGTGAAACGGCCGAGAAGGTCGCAGTGGAACAAAATTCACTAAAAAAACGGAAATTTTCGTAACAGCAAGCCCCAAGTGGGTCAATCTACGCCATACGGGAATCGAACTCGACTCACATTTGGGGTGAAACGACCGAGAATGTCGCAGTGGACCAAAATTCACAAAAAAAAACGGAACGAACTCGACTCACATTTGGGGTGAAACGGCCGAGAAGGTCGCAGTGGATCAAAATTCACAAAAAAAACGGAACGAACTCGACTCACATTTGGCGTGAAACGGCCGAGAAGGTCGCAGTGGACCAAAATTCACTAAAAAAACGGAAATTTTCGAAACAGCTAGCCCCAAGTGGGTCAATCTACGCCACACGGGAATCGAACTCGACTCACATTTGGGGTGAAACGACCGAGAAGGTCGCAGTGGACAAAATTCACAAAAAAAACGGAACGAACTCGACCCATGGGTAACGCCGAGAATCGCAGTGACAAATTCACTAAAAACGGAAATTTTCGAAACAGCAAGCCCCAAGTGGGTCAATCTACGCCACACGGGAATCGAACTCGACTCACATTTGGCGTGAAACGGCCGAGAAGGTCGCAGTGGACCAAAATTCACTAAAAAAACGGAAATTTTCGAAACAGCTAGCCCCAAGTGGGTCAGTCTACGCCACACGGGAATCGAACTCGACTCACATTTGGGGTGAAACGACCGAGAATGTCGCAGTGGACCAAAATTCACAAAAAAAAAACGGAACGAACTCGACTCACACTTGGCGTGAAACGGCCGAGAAGGTCGCAGTGGACCAAAATTCACTAAAAAAAACGGAAATTTTCGAAACAGCAAGCCCCAAGTGGGTCAATCTACGCCACACGGGAATCGAACTCGATTCACATTTGGAGTGAAACGACCGAGAAGGTCGCAGTGGACCAAAATTCACTAAAAAAAACGGAAATTTTCGAAACAGCTAGCCCCAAGTGGGTCAGTCTACGCCACACGAGAATCGAACTCCACTCATATTTGGGGTGAAACGACCGAGAATGTCGCAGTGGACCAAAATTCACAAAAAAAAAACGGAACGAACTCGACTCACACTTGGCGTGAAACGGCCGAGAAGGTCGCAGTGGACCAAAATTCACTAAAAAAACGGAAATTTTCGAAACAGCTAGCCCCAAGTGGGTCAGTCTACGCCACACGGGAATCGAACTCGATTCACATTTGGCGTGAAACGACCGAGAATGTCGCAGTGGATCAAAATTCACAAAAAAAAAACGGAACGAACTCGACTCACATTTGGCGTGAAACGGCCGAGAAGGTCGCAGTGGACCAAAATTCACTAAAAAAACGGAAATTTTCGAAACAGCTAGCTCCAAGTGGGTCCATCCACGCCACACGGGAATCGAGCTCGACTCACATTTGGGGTGAAACGGCCGAGAAGGTCGCAGTGGAACAAAATTCGCTAAAAAAACGGAAATTTTCGTAACAGCAAGCCCCAAGTGGGTCAATCTACGCCATACGGGAATCGAACTCGACTCACATTTGGGGTGAAACGGCCGAGAAGGTCGCAGTGGATCAAAATTCACAAAAAAAAAACGGAACGAACTCGACTCACATTTGGCGTGAAACGGCCGAGAAGGTCGCAGTGGACCAAAATTCACTAAAAAAACGGAAATTTTCGAAACAGCTAGCCCCAAGTGGGTCAATCCACGCCACACGGGAATCGAACTCGACTCACATTTGGGGTGAAACGGCCGAGAAGGTCGCAGTGGAACAAAATTCACTAAAAAAAACGGAAATTTTCGTAACAGCAAGCCCCAAGTGGGTCAATCTACGCCACACGGGAATCGAGCTCGACTCACATTTGGGGTGAAACGGCCGAGAAGGTCGCAGTGGAACAAAATTCACAAAAAAAAACGGAAATTTTCGAAACAGCTAGCCCCAAGTGGGTCAGTCTACGCCACACGAGAATCGAACTCCACTCATATTTGGGGTGAAACGACCGAGAATGTCGCAGTGGACCAAAATTCACAAAAAAAAAACGGAACGAACTCGACTCACACTTGGCGTGAAACGGCCGAGAAGGTCGCAGTGGACCAAAATTCACTAAAAAAACGGAAATTTTCGAAACAGCTAGCCCCAAGTGGGTCAGTCTACGCCACACGGGAATCGAACTCGATTCACATTTGGCGTGAAACGACCGAGAATGTCGCAGTGGACCAAAATTCACTAAAAAAACGGAAATTTTCGAAACAGCAAGCCCCAAGAGGGTTAATCTGCGCCACAAGGGAATCGAACTCGATTCACTTTGGAGTGAAACGACCGAGAAGGTCGCAGTGGACCAAAATTCACTAAAAAAACGGAAATTTTCGAAACAGCTAGCCCCAAGTGGGTCAGTCTACGCCACACGAGAATCGAACTCCACTCATATTTGGGGTGAAACGACCGAGAATGTCGCAGTGGACCAAAATTCACAAAAAAAAAACGGAACGAACTCGACTCACACTTGGCGTGAAACGGCCGAGAATGTCGCAGTGGACCAAAATTCACTAAAAAAAACGGAAATTTTCGAAACAGCAAGCCCCAAGAGGGTTAATCTGCGCCACAAGGGAATCGAACTCGATTCACTTTTGGAGTGAAACGACCGAGAAGGTCGCAGTGGACCAAAATTCACTAAAAAAAACGGAAATTTTCGAAACAGCTAGCCCCAAGTGGGTCAGTCTACGCCACACGAGAATCGAACTCCACTCATATTTGGGGTGAAACGACCGAGAATGTCGCAGTGGACCAAAATTCACAAAAAAAAACGGAACGAACTCGACTCACACTTGGCGTGAAACGGCCGAGAAGGTCGCAGTGGACCAAAATTCACTAAAAAAACGGAAATTTTCGAAACAGCTAGCCCCAAGTGGGTCAGTCTACGCCACACGGGAATCGAACTCGATTCACATTTGGCGTGAAACGACCGAGAATGTCGCAGTGGACCAAAATTCACTAAAAAAAACGGAAATTTTCGAAACAGCTAGCTCCAAGTGGGTCCATCCACGCCACACGGGAATCGAGCTCGACTCACATTTGGGGTGAAACGGCCGAGAAGGTCGCAGTGGAACAAAATTCGCTAAAAAAACGGAAATTTTCGTAACAGCAAGCCCCAAGTGGGTCAATCTACGCCATACGGGAATCGAACTCGACTCACATTTGGGGTGAAACGACCGAGAAGGTCGCAGTGGACCAAAATTCACAAAAAAAAACGGAACGAACTCGACTCACATTTGGCGTGAAACGGCCGAGAAGGTCGCAGTGGACCAAAATTCACTAAAAAAACGGAAATTTTCGAAACAGCTAGCCCCAAGTGGGTCAATCTACGCCACACGGGAATCGAACTCGACTCACATTTGGGGTGAAACGGCCGAGAAGGTCGCAGTGGACCAAAATTCACTAAAAAAAACGGAAAACTCGATCACATTTGTGAAACGCCCCAAGTGGGTCAATCTACGCCACACGGGAATCGAACTCGACTCACATTTGGGGTGAAACGGCCGAGAAGGTCGCAGTGGAACAAAATTCACTAAAAAAACGGAAATTTTCGTAACAGCAAGCCCCAAGTGGGTCAATCTACGCCACACGGGAATCGAACTCGACTCACATTTGGGGTGAAACGGCCGAGAAGGTCGCAGTGGACCAAAATTCACAAAAAAAAAACGGAACGAACTCGACTCACATTTGGCGTGAAACGGCCGAGAAGGTCGCAGTGGACCAAAATTCACTAAAAAAACGGAAATTTTCGAAACAGCTAGCCCCAAGTGGGTCAGTCTACGCCACACGGGAATCGAACTCGATTCACATTTGGCGTGAAACGACCGAGAATGTCGCAGTGGACCAAAATTCACTAAAAAAACGGAAATTTTCGAAACAGCAAGCCCCAAGAGGGTTAATCTGCGCCACAAGGGAATCGAACTCGATTCACTTTTGGAGTGAAACGACCGAGAAGGTCGCAGTGGACCAAAATTCACTAAAAAAAACGGAAATTTTCGAAACAGCTAGCCCCAAGTGGGTCAGTCTACGCCACACGAGAATCGAACTCCACTCATATTTGGGGTGAAACGACCGAGAATGTCGCAGTGGACCAAAATTCACAAAAAAAAACGGAACGAACTCGACTCACACTTGGCGTGAAACGGCCGAGAATGTCGCAGTGGACCAAAATTCACTAAAAAAAACGGAAATTTTCGAAACAGCAAGCCCCAAGAGGGTTAATCTGCGCCACAAGGGAATCGAACTCGATTCACTTTTGGAGTGAAACGACCGAGAAGGTCGCAGTGGACCAAAATTCACTAAAAAAAACGGAAATTTTCGAAACAGCTAGCCCCAAGTGGGTCAGTCTACGCCACACGAGAATCGAACTCCACTCATATTTGGGGTGAAACGACCGAGAATGTCGCAGTGGACCAAAATTCACAAAAAAAAACGGAACGAACTCGACTCACACTTGGCGTGAAACGGCCGAGAAGGTCGCAGTGGACCAAAATTCACTAAAAAAACGGAAATTTTCGAAACAGCTAGCCCCAAGTGGGTCAGTCTACGCCACACGGGAATCGAACTCGATTCACATTTGGCGTGAAACGACCGAGAATGTCGCAGTGGATCAAAATTCACAAAAAAAAACGGAACGAACTCGACTCACATTTGGCGTGAAACGGCCGAGAAGGTCGCAGTGGACCAAAATTCACTAAAAAAACGGAAATTTTCGAAACAGCTAGCTCCAAGTGGGTCCATCCACGCCACACGGGAATCGAGCTCGACTCACATTTGGGGTGAAACGGCCGAGAAGGTCGCAGTGGAACAAAATTCGCTAAAAAAAACGGAAATTTTCGTAACAGCAAGCCCCAAGTGGGTCAATCTACGCCATACGGGAATCGAACTCGACTCACATTTGGGGTGAAACGGCCGAGAAGGTCGCAGTGGATCAAAATTCACAAAAAAAAAACGGAACGAACTCGACTCACATTTGGCGTGAAACGGCCGAGAAGGTCGCAGTGGACCAAAATTCACTAAAAAAACGGAAATTTTCGAAACAGCTAGCCCCAAGTGGGTCAATCCACGCCACACGGGAATCGAACTCGACTCACATTTGGGGTGAAACGGCCGAGAAGGTCGCAGTGGAACAAAATTCACTAAAAAAAACGGAAATTTTCGTAACAGCAAGCCCCAAGTGGGTCAATCTACGCCACACGGGAATCGAGCTCGACTCACATTTGGGGTGAAACGGCCGAGAAGGTCGCAGTGGAACAAAATTCACTAAAAAAAACGGAAATTTTCGAAACAGCTAGCCCCAAGTGGGTCAGTCTACGCCACACGAGAATCGAACTCCACTCATATTTGGGGTGAAACGACCGAGAATGTCGCAGTGGACCAAAATTCACAAAAAAAAACGGAACGAACTCGACTCACACTTGGCGTGAAACGGCCGAGAAGGTCGCAGTGGACCAAAATTCACTAAAAAAACGGAAATTTTCGAAACAGCTAGCCCCAAGTGGGTCAGTCTACGCCACACGGGAATCGAACTCGATTCACATTTGGCGTGAAACGACCGAGAATGTCGCAGTGGACCAAAATTCACTAAAAAAAACGGAAATTTTCGAAACAGCAAGCCCCAAGAGGGTTAATCTGCGCCACAAGGGAATCGAACTCGATTCACTTTTGGAGTGAAACGACCGAGAAGGTCGCAGTGGACCAAAATTCACTAAAAAAACGGAAATTTTCGAAACAGCTAGCCCCAAGTGGGTCAGTCTACGCCACACGAGAATCGAACTCCACTCATATTTGGGGTGAAACGACCGAGAATGTCGCAGTGGACCAAAATTCACAAAAAAAAACGGAACGAACTCGACTCACACTTGGCGTGAAACGGCCGAGAAGGTCGCAGTGGACCAAAATTCACTAAAAAAACGGAAATTTTCGAAACAGCTAGCCCCAAGTGGGTCAGTCTACGCCACACGGGAATCGAACTCGATTCACATTTGGCGTGAAACGACCGAGAATGTCGCAGTGGATCAAAATTCACAAAAAAAAAACGGAACGAACTCGACTCACATTTGGCGTGAAACGGCCGAGAAGGTCGCAGTGGACCAAAATTCACTAAAAAAACGGAAATTTTCGAAACAGCTAGCTCCAAGTGGGTCCATCCACGCCACACGGGAATCGAGCTCGACTCACATTTGGGGTGAAACGGCCGAGAAGGTCGCAGTGGAACAAAATTCGCTAAAAAAACGGAAATTTTCGTAACAGCAAGCCCCAAGTGGGTCAATCTACGCCATACGGGAATCGAACTCGACTCACATTTGGGGTGAAACGGCCGAGAAGGTCGCAGTGGATCAAAATTCACAAAAAAAAAACGGAACGAACTCGACTCACATTTGGCGTGAAACGGCCGAGAAGGTCGCAGTGGACCAAAATTCACTAAAAAAACGGAAATTTTCGAAACAGCTAGCCCCAAGTGGGTCAATCCACGCCACACGGGAATCGAACTCGACTCACATTTGGGGTGAAACGGCCGAGAAGGTCGCAGTGGAACAAAATTCACTAAAAAAACGGAAATTTTCGTAACAGCAAGCCCCAAGTGGGTCAATCTACGCCACACGGGAATCGAGCTCGACTCACATTTGGGGTGAAACGGCCGAGAAGGTCGCAGTGGAACAAAATTCACAAAAAAAACGGAAATTTTCGAAACAGCTAGCCCCAAGTGGGTCAGTCTACGCCACACGGAATCGAACTCCACTCATATTTGGGGTGAAACGACCGAGAATGTCGCAGTGGACCAAAATTCACAAAAAAAAACGGAACGAACTCGACTCACACTTGGCGTGAAACGGCCGAGAAGGTCGCAGTGGACCAAAATTCACTAAAAAAACGGAAATTTTCGAAACAGCTAGCCCCAAGTGGGTCAGTCTACGCCACACGGGAATCGAACTCGATTCACATTTGGCGTGAAACGACCGAGAATGTCGCAGTGGACCAAAATTCACTAAAAAAACGGAAATTTTCGAAACAGCAAGCCCCAAGAGGGTTAATCTGCGCCACAAGGGAATCGAACTCGATTCACTTTTGGAGTGAAACGACCGAGAAGGTCGCAGTGGACCAAAATTCACTAAAAAAACGGAAATTTTCGAAACAGCTAGCCCCAAGTGGGTCAGTCTACGCCACACGAGAATCGAACTCGACTCATATTTGGGTGAAACGACCGAGAATGTCGCAGTGGACCAAAATTCACAAAAAAAAAACGGAACGAACTCGACTCACACTTGGCGTGAAACGGCCGAGAAGGTCGCAGTGGACCAAAATTCACTAAAAAAAACGGAAATTTTCGAAACAGCTAGCCCCAAGTGGGTCAATCTACGCCACACGGGAATCGAACTCGATTCACATTTGGAGTGAAACGACCGAGAAGGTCGCAGTGGACCAAAATTCACTAAAAAAACGGAAATTTTCGAAACAGCTAGCCCCAAGTGGGTCAGTCTACGCCACACGAGAATCGAACTCCACTCACATTTGGGGTGAAACGACCGAGAATGTCGCAGTGGACCAAAATTCACAAAAAAAAAAAACGGAACGAACTCGACTCACACTTGGCGTGAAACGGCCGAGAAGGTCGCAGTGGACCAAAATTCACTAAAAAAAACGGAAATTTTCGAAACAGCTAGCCCAAGTGGGTCATCTACGCCACACGGGAATCGAACTCGACTCACATTTGGCGTGAAACGCCGAGAAGTCGCAGTGGACCAAAATTCACTAAAAAAACGGAAATTTCGAAACAGCTAGCCCAAGTGGGTCATCTACGCCACGGGAATCGAACTCGACTCACATTTGGGTGAAACGCCGAGAATGTCGCAGTGGACCAAAATTCACAAAAAAAAACGGAACGAACTCGACTCACATTTGGCGTGAAACGGCCGAGAAGGTCGCAGTGGACCAAAATTCACTAAAAAAACGGAAATTTTCGAAACAGCTAGCCCCAAGTGGGTCAATCTACGCCACACGGGAATCGAACTCGACTCACATTTGGGGTGAAACGCCCGAGAAGGTCGCAGTGGACCAAAATTCACTAAAAAAACGGAAATTTTCGAAACAGCTAGCCCCAAGTGGGTCAATCTACGCCACACGGGAATCGAACTCGACTCACATTTGGGGTGAAACGGCCGAGAAGGTCGCAGTGGAACAAAATTCACTAAAAAAAAACGGAAATTTTCGAAACAGCTAGCCCCAAGTGGGTCAGCTACGCCACACGGAATCGAACTCGATCACATTTGGGGTATTGATGGATGACACGAC
>JAHQIW010004715.1:0-61243 GCA_019055375.1 Parelaphostrongylus tenuis
TAATACTACATACGCCCAGGCACTGAAGAATGAGGGTCGCCGAAACGTTAGCCAAATTAGTACGACTAATTTACCAACCTCGCGTCAGCTAATCAAGATAAGTTTTCTCGATTTTCATATTTCAATCAATTATGCCGAGGTTTATAGAAAGTTAAACTTTTGAATATTTTATGGTCGCCGTCTAACAGAAAAGTGCTTTGTTTTTCCAGAGTATGGTGTGTTTGGCAGTGAACTATGTACTACTTTGATTTCTCACGTTGCACGCAGCGCAGTCACTCAGAAGACGTGTTGTTATGAGACGCACGTTATTGAATAATTGGTAGTAAATAAGTTATTCATTGATCACTTGTTTGCGGTGTTACTACTTGAGATGAGGTATGTCGATGATTTGAGCGTATTTCATTGAAAACAAGAAGATACCATGAAGAAAATTTCAGTGCAGTGTCGTAGCAGGAGATCGAACCAGCACCCTCACTTCTGATGGACGGCATCACGATGTACTCGTCGCTGCGGCTGCCGTGCCCAATCCGTTAAAGCACACAGACATCGGCACACAAGTTCAATGTCGCTGACTGATTATACTGGCGTGTAACCAAAAGTTTCGCAGCGAGCAGGATTCGAACCTACGCGGGCAGAGCCCAATTGATTTCGAGTCAATCTCCTTAACCACTCGGACATCGCTGCACGAAGTGGATTTCACAGGCCGACAACACTGGAGTGTAATCAAGAGCTTCACAGCGAGCACGATTCAAGCATATGTGTGCTGAACCCAACTGAATTCAAATCAGTGTTTTCAACGCTTTGACAGCGATCTGGCGTTGGTCTCTATTATTACGCCTTGCAATGGAAATTTGGGAATTAGTTTGGTTGTCTGAGGTACTGAGGGGTTATCCTGATTTAGTGTCGAATTATAATAGAAAAGACTTTCATAAAAGTTTCATAGTTAAGGGAATGCCCATGTATAGAGAAATCATCTATGTTTCAACGAGAAAAACACGTTATTGTGAAAGGGAACATATTTCCAGCTGTTATATAACTGTTTTTGTAGTCATTCGATAGCTTGAGAAATGCCTATTCTCCCACTAGGTCTGTTTTGTGAAATGACGCTTATTTTACTTTGTGCTAACGAGAAAGGCTAACGTTTCGCAAGCAGAGTTCGTGCTAATCAGTATCTTTCTTTTCCCTCGACATTCGAGATTTTAGGAGAAAGCGTAGCCATTGCTCTGTTACAGATGACTTTACCGATCTCTCTTCTATCATATTTTACCATTCCCTGGCCACGAATTTCCCTCTAATGACGATAAAAATCCACACTCCTTTAGAAAACTACCACAACGTCATCGTAGCCACCGAGCTCGCCGCGTGATGGTGCCGCATGCCGCGCAGGACTTCACCGTCGTTGTCAACGTGTTACCCACTCTGACATCGTAGTTCAAAAGTAATTAATAGGCATAACGAACTTTGAACATAGTCTTAAGAAAAAAGTATGAGCGAATGGTGTGATTCTCCAATCTGACATCGGTGTTTAGTCTCGACGTCGGCGAGTCAACACACCGGAGCGTAATCAAAACTTTCGCAGCGAGCAGGATTCGAACCTACGCGGGCAGAGCCCAATTGATTTCTAGTCAATCTCCTTAACCACTCGGACATCGCTGCTCAATACCAGTTTTTGGCCTTTGCTGTATTGTGGCCTAGTTTACCTTATGCAGGAATGATCAAGTTTTCATGATATTACCATTGGATGAAAACAGCTAAATGTATCGCAGATTCGTGAAACTCAAGAGGCAGTTATATACTTTCGTTCGACAGTATAAAGAAGTGTGAAAAACTTGCTGTTTTAGCCAGTGTGAGGTTGGTACAACGACATTGTTGTTGTCGTTGTTGATATTGACTTGAAATCGTAGTACGAGTAGTTGGCTGACGTTTCGAAAACTACTAGTATTGCTCGTGCTACTCGTACTCGTAATGCAATATAGAGTCAACATCAACAGCGGCAACAACAACGTCGTCTACCAACCTCTCGTCCGCTAAAATAGCCAAGTTTTTTATACTTTAAGAATTAACTTTGACACCGAAGTTAATAGAAAGTCGATCTTTAAAGCTATTGCGTCAAGTATAAAGAAGATATCTCAGTTCTCTAGGTGAGCAGATACGGAAGTGATGCCGAAATTTTCTCACAGTAGGTGATGTTTCAACATGTACTTGGAGCTTAAAAAGGTAGAATTGACTCGCACATTACTTAGTCAAACACTTTGCATAAATCTTACTCGCATAGTAAAATGGTTTGTCATTGATTTCAAACACATACCATTTTGCTCCTTATCTTCCAATCATCAAATCTTCTCTGCGAAGCCTTCTGATTAATTATTTTGGACCAGACTCAAGGAGTCTTGCAGGGGTGAGATTTGTCGTGAAGTGCAAAGTGCTTAGATCAGGAAATAAGCCAAAGATGTGAGACTAGGTTATGAATAATCATAGTTTATTCGTCTACGCAGTTTATTTCTGGATTCTTGGAATTTATCCAAAATACATTTTATGATGAAGAAGCTTTATTCGGCTAGTGTTCTTTCGGTGTTCTGCAGAGTCAATGATTTGGGTCGTTTATCCAAAGTTGGTTCGTCCTTGCTGAGTTCTTTGTCTTCGTTGTCATTCCAGGTGAATCTTCTTCGGTGTTTCACCTTGAGAATGATGAACCTCACTCGGCGAGGCCCTGATATACAGCATGGTTGTAAATGACACCAATCACTCGTTGATCATACTTTGTTTTCAGCAGGCAATCCATCCTGTAGTGGTCGGTATCATTACCCGCCAACACAGAGCGTCATTATGTTTTTGGAAACACACTTTCCCTTGTCCTCGAAAATTGCCAATCAGTTATATTTTGAGCGGTGTTCAACTGAGTATCATCGATAGGCAATCAGTACCACATACAATTATTCTATCCAGATTTTCTAAAGTGTTTTATGCGCGTAAATATTCTAGAATTTCTGTTTAACATCAATCTTCTAGGAGCGCATGTGATGCAGTGGTTATAGGTGCTCTGCGTCGCTTACAAGATCGATGGTTCGATCTCACGCCCATGGCTCACTAAGCCATCCATCCTTCCGCGTTAGGTAAAGTGGTACCGGACTGGTCCCAGACTTCATTAAGAAAATAAACAGCACTAATTCGATATAGCGGAGGCTACCGCGAGCCTTGTAAAGGCCAGATACGCTATACAGTCACCTTGTGCAAAGTTAGAAATTGCGATGAACACATGGCATATCCCACAGGATTTATCAATGTCGAGTTGTTTGTCCTTACCAATCTTCTTCAAAGACAAGATAAAGGTGTTATGCTGCGACTCGCAATCTATGGCTTGACCCTGTGCCTAAGAATCATACTGCTATGCCGGCAGTTTCGATAACTTGGTACATCGGTAGGTTACCGAGAGTTGTTCTAAAGGCCAATTATGCATTCAGTCACCTCAAACCTTGACGAGCTCGAATACATGACGCATCCTCCAAGGAGTAATCAACGCCGATAGCATTTCATCTCATTTGCTAAATGTTTTTGAACTTTTGAACTTTATAATCAAGGAAGATGAAAGAAGGCGATTTCTTTGCAAAGAAAACAAAAAATGCATTTCTGCCCTTTACCGTGTAATTTCAGCTTCTCAAAAATTTCTCTACCGACCTTTCCATTCAAATGAATTATAAAAATATATACCACACTACTTATATGGTCAATCTAGACTCGAAAAGCCTCCCCCGGACCTCCCTCTTTGAGGGGATCCCGCCCGGTTAGTCGCGAGGGCACGTGGCGCGTCCCCAGGTGGTGGATAGGGGAATAAAACGCGAACCAAAAGCGACCGTGTGCTTCCCAGAGACGCAGGTGGATTCAGGGGACGAGCTCCCTGCTTCTGCAGTGCCGACTTGACAAAACTCTATTTCTACGAGTCAAGTCGGCCAAAAGCCTGCAATCAAGCGGCTGGGAAGTACATGGGAGGCGGTTAGGGAGTCGCCTCCCAACAAATAAGCTCCTCCCGCTCCTCCGAGAGAGACTGGCAAGCTACTCGTGAGTACCCAGCCCCCACGTTTAGAGCCTGGCAAGCTACACGTTGGGTATCAAAAATGCCAAAAACAGTAACAAATATGGGCCTCATTCCCTGACCCCGAAAGAGCCCCTGGTACTGCAGCGCCAGGTAGGACGAGTACGGAGAGGCTACTTAAAATCTCAGGGCCGAACTAGGCTGCAAAGATCGAAACGGCACTAAAATGGACGATCTGTACCTACAATGCAAAGAACCCTTGCTCACAATCCGCTGTAGAAGATCTTGTTGATTCAGCAAGAAAAATAAGGTAACGACGTCATTGGCCTGGCTGAGACGAGAAGGCGCCATCCTTTTCACGCTGTCTATGACACCGGAGAAGAACTGTTCTTGGAATATGCGATCGCACGAGGTGTCGGTGGCGTTGGCCGTCCTCGTCAAATCGAATTTGACCGTGAACAATTGATTCGTTCGAACAACTAACAACCGCATCGGACGATTACGGTTGAAACGATGTGGTTCTATGCCGGCTTTGAACAACTTCGTTGCTTCACGCACCAAACATTCAAGCTATGACGAAGACGAAGTCGAAGCGTTCTATATGGACCTCGAAAAATTCTTCAGAGAAGATCATACATTCTGCAAGGTCATTGTCGGAGATTTTAACGCAAAAATTGGACCTAGAAGAACGTCTGAAGAACGTCACATAGGGACCCACGGACTAGAATGGAATGAACAGGGTGAGAGGATATCCGAGTTTATCATGACGACCCAAACCATCCATGGTAACTCGCAAATTCCATAAGCCTCTCTCTCAGCGATGGACGTGGGAGTCTCCCAATGGAGAGTACCATAACGAAATAGATCACATCATAGTAAATCGAAGGTTTTGCCTGACCGACGTCGCTGTTGTTCCCAAGTTCTACACGGATCAGACCATCGCCTCCTTCGCGTAAACGTTCCGATTTTCGAGGAGAGGAGAGAAAGCCGCTAAATACAAACAACGAAGTCCCAGAACTACCATAAACTGGGATGTATTCAAAATCATTAGTCGGCTCTTGGGAAGATACCGTTGTCGACAACATCGACGAAGAATACGATCGACTCGTTGAACATCTTCACGTTGGCGCTAAAAAAGCCGAAAGTCCTAAGGTCACGAAGAGAGACGCTTGTCTCCGCAGACACTCGAGCTGATACGTCAACGTTGGAATCGCACGAGCCGCAGGCAACCGAAACCTTACGTCCGAACTTGCGAAAACGATGCAGAGAAGCGATAAAAGAAGACCTTAAAGAGAGAAGAGCAGCAGTTATGGCAGAAGCTGCAGAAGCTGGCAAGAGCATTTCGCAAAGCCCAGCGAGGCTTCGCCAACTATAAGACCAAGACATGAAGTTTTGTGAAGCTGCAAAATTATCAAAATACGTGAAAGAACGTTGAGCTCGAAGAGAAACTTCCATAACGCGATTGATCTCACTTCTACTCAGTCTAAAGGTAATTGATAACTTCGCAAATTTGACGTAATGTTTTCAAATGGTACAAAACTGAAGAGATCTTTTTCACTTATGCCACCTTCATATGAGCTTATTCCTTAAATCAGCATGCACTTTTGAAGATCATCCACATTTGTCACAGAGAGATATTTGATTATTTAGTGGCGAGGCGACATAGCGTGTTGAGCCAACGGTTGGATTATTGAGCATGGATTGAAAGCAACTGTTTACCTGGGATGCATGTAGATTTGAAATATAAACTCCCCCATCCCCTAGCGCCGACCTGGCACACACTTTCTGCGCACGCCTAGATATAGTCATGCATATGGGCATGGTTGTGGTCCCGTTTATGCTGATGGCAATTATACACTGATCCCGGAAGAGCCGCCGATATCAGATCGTGACTGGCGCGAGTACGGAGAGGTTGCTAAAGCCTCAGGACATTTTCAGGCTACCTAAATCTTTGAGATCTTAGGTACCAATCTGTTCCTCTATTTTTCTTCACTTCTGTGTGTGTTCTCTATGGAGAACCAAGTCAGGCATCCCAGAAGAAAAGGGTGCGATCCGTCAGATACGTCAAAAGAAGAATACGTAACTTTCTTCCACATAGTCTGTGACACGCAGATGCACTGTTTCTCGGAACGTGAGACAGTAGCAGAGTTGGTGGCGTAAGCGCACTTGTCAATTTGGTTTAATTTGAGCATCCATTCATTTGTTCAGCTGAAATCTCGAGTTGGTCGCTTACAGTTGAAGAGATGTAGATTAAAATCGGGCAAATTAACCGCAGCGTCATCAAGACATGACGAGGAAAAAACTGAAGCCTGCCTCTGCTGTCCTCAAAGTTTTACACAAAATTTGACTATCGTCTTCTTTAATAAGGTCCATTTCTTCTAGATAGATGGAGAAACGATTAATTTTGAAAACAAGATTTCGAGGTAGCTACAGACTGCAATGTATATCAACCTTTGGTCAATGGCAGGCACTGCTTTCTTTGTATAAACCAGATATGCATTCAGTCACCCTAACGATGCGTGATAGAGTCTAATGCGTAGCGCAACTCTCAGGACTTGCTAAACGCCGAAAGCTTTATCCTTCATTACAGCTAGAAGATGGTGTTTGTGGAAATTTTAGACGATAGACTAAAAAAAAAGATAATTAGTCCTTTTTTACTCTCCTGGCATGTCACCTTTACAATGTCAAATAACCTTTGATCCTATCGTTTTACCAACTTGCAACCATTCCGTGGAGAATCTCTTATAAGTTTTCAATGCTTTGTTATTGATGCGTACTGTGAGAATTATCAGAAGAAATGATTCACACACTCACAAGATTATGGACTGTATCAAGGCTAAGAAAAATTAAGAAATGAAGCTGGCTTATTTCCTTATCCTTAGCTATCAAATGATGTTGATAGTGTTTTGTGCTTAGTTTATGTTTCTGAAAGTAGTTCTAGTGAGGTTTAATTGTTCTTCAGGTCTAGTGAGAAACAATTGTCTCCTAATGGATCCTAGCGATAGCGATGAACGTTATCTTAGCGGTGAGTGTTCTAGGATCTTTCTATCACTGACAATTTGCTAACGCTGCATTATACGTCAAGTTTAAAATTAGAATTGAGGAGTCTAAATGTAAATACGTCCTGCAACAAACTTTATCCAAATTTTCTTCCGCACATGCCTCTTTACATCATTATCAATACAGCCAAAATTTCCTGTCCTTATGACGTAGATAATAGTGATCAGGAGTCATCGGATTCCATAATTACTGTAATAATGATGTATCAAAAAGAGATTTGTCAAACAAGTCCGTACCTTTGCATCTGCAGAGGTGGAAAGCTTGATTCTACTGCGAGATCAGACTAACAACCATGCATGTCTTGCAGACCATCTCTGACCTAAATGTTTCGTGCGGTCACAACGATTGATACACATGAACATGAGTGTATGCGAGAATGTAGTGATCAAACAAGAATCCACTAATCCTACACAAAAACGAATGTTGTACTTAGGACAGTTTTTTATCTGATAGCTGTTAATTATTTCAAGTCAATTTAGACAGCGAAGGTACGACGGCGTCGACTTGTTCAGAATTCACCTGTGATCAAAGAAATGATTTAGAGGATTCAGAAGTCTGGAATTGTCAGTACTTCACCACTTTCACCTACTTCCTTGAGCAAATTCCTACCCAGTTGGACTATTTTGATGAATAGTTCTTTAGGCGACTCGCTAGAATTGGACGTTGAAACTGCTTTGGACGTACTATCGACTTATGATTATGGCCTTGAGGCGAAGAAACTGATTGACCGTAAGCATTAAAACTAGAAATTTTTCGATTAAGCATATCCTGCCTGAGAAGGCTTTCACCGGAGTGTTCGAATATAACCCTTTTTCGGCAACGGTTTGGCAACGAAATGCTGCAAGGCGACGTGCTATCAATTGGCCAGCGAGTTTGAGAACAAAGTGCTCTCATTTTGCCTAAAGCTTATAAAATAATGAGCTCAGCTGGTTACTTGGAGACTCCAGCACACAAAAATGTGCTGGTTTAGATGTTTTGTTCTCTGAAGTCCGGAAGTAAGCCTAGCCGAGGCTTTCCACCACCACATGGAGAATTCTCCGGTCCTTTTGCTTCAGACGAAGATTGTCACCTTGCGTATAGTAGCTATTAAAGCGGAGGTCATTCCTGGCACGGTTTTCTCCTAGATGGGCTTTCCGAGTGGAAACGTCGGATTTCTTCTCATCTTAAGTAGCCTGCTGGTGGGTTGAGCCTCCGACTGTATTTCGCACAGGCATTTTGTGAGTGTGCTTAATACAGAAGATGAAAGGCTTAAAATATGCTACCAAAGTAGCAGTCAGTGTTTTTAAGAATCACAAAAAGACACAGTTCGGTTGAGTATTGATTACCTTCGTTTGCTGCTGTTCGAGAATTGTTCGCATTTTTTGTCGATGTCCTGGTCGAGTCGTTTCTGCTATGGAAGTGCTGAAAAAGCTTACGAAGTAGTAAAAGTTCTGGTGGAGCCAGATGAGTATATAGAAGATTTCCTAAACTCACAGCGATTAAAAGTTAGTGTGGGCCCAGTATATAGTCCAAATCACCACTTCGCTCGTAATGAGTGACATTCATTTGGCGCTTGCAATAAATGTCTTTGCTAAATTTAACTAAATCATTACCTACATTACCATGTTACTTTACATTATGGCACTTATCTTTTCCTTTCGTCAGTTTGAATTACGACATTCATTAGTATTACTATGAAAAGTTGATAAGGATTATGGAATAACTGAGTCATCGAAGAAGTTACCCATCTATTAATCGACTATTTATGAGCCCAGTCGCTTACAAATTCCATCTAGTCTGATAGAATATTTAGGCGTTTCAAGAGATCCTGGTGATGGCATCTTGATTGGTATATATGTAAACCATTCAACCGACAAGCAATCTTCCTATCACGCAACAAATATATTATTTCGCTTGACGTAGATGTGATGACTTTTTGGCTCCGATGTTTTAAATAGTCATAGCAGAAGTGCAGCCATAGGGCATGTGGTACTGACGAGACCGTGCGAGACAGCCGAAACGTTCATATACCACCCCGATGACATACCAGGTCCCTTGTAAATGTTTAAAACATCCGATCAGCAAAAAAAAATGTTTTGAAGAGGAAAATTCTTGTGTATTGGAGTAATAAATCGTGCAGGTTAAGTTGTATGCTGCAATTGATTTTCATTTTTAAGCATCCTGTAATCAGTAATTAATGCCTTATAAATGATAAGTAAACCATCAAATAATCTCATAGCCGAAACGTTGATCATACTCGTGACTCCATAAACTTTCAATAGCAATCACTTGCCAACTGAGTGTCAAATCCATTGCAAGATCAGTAAAGGATAAATCACTGCTAGAAAAGTAGTCATTGGGGTCAACGTCTAGCTACATAACGATAAACTTCAGTGCAGATGGTGAATACCACTTAGGAGCGCGTGTAAAAAAACGTGCTAAGCGAACTGCATCACTGGCTCAGAGCGAGAGTATGGCCGAGGTTCTTAGCCAACTGGTAGTTTTCTTGAGAATTATACGACTCTCTGAGAGACTGACAACTCAGGCGTTAAAAGAACTAATAGCTGAATGTATGCGCCACGGTGACGCTACTTTATGTAGCGAAGGTAGTCACAAGGAAGAATTTACTTTGCAATAAAAAGAAAAGTGCACCCTGCCCAGGCATCCATAAAACTAGCAGAAAGAAAAATTAATGTTGAGTCTCATGCCACCATAAAGTGCAATTCACTAGTTATTAGATGAGAGAGATTTCCAAGAACTGTTTACTTTCGAGAGAGATATTGCGATTTCACCAGCCTACTTGCCACATCCACTTTTTATATAATTCAGAAAATAGCAAGAAAAATGGACATTTTCCCGTCAATGATGTACTATTGCTATTGGGGTGGTTTAATGTTGAAATGGAGTGTGAACTAGGACATACTACATGGAAGCAACCACGGCCAAGGGGCTATTGTGTATAATAACTTGCTTGATGTCTCATACGATTGGTAGGCACTTAAGTTGGTAACTAGTTGGCAACTTATAGACATGCAGAAATGGACGCGATTATCACTTACTGGAGCAACAGAAAGAGTTGTTGTGATTACGCTTTACTACAGTGGACTAGAGAGGCTTTAGTGACTAGGTAACTCAAGAATTAGACATCTTAAGTACAAGAAGCATTATTGGTTTAATGACCTCCGTTGTGGTGCTTTATCAGACACATCAGGAGCATATACTCAATCTCGTTTTCCTCACCAAAGCTATTACAGTGCTTTTTATTTAAAAATGCTTTCAAACTGAGAAAACCATCACACAAAAAACATTGGTGACGCAGTTCGCACTATAAAGCAATTGGTCAAAGCATTCACCACTTTGTCCTTCACAATTCTTCCAATTAATAGTGTAGATTCACAAGTCTTCCAGTCTTATTGTAGATCAGTGATACAGAATCCCATATTAGAAAGGAACTCATTGAGCGTAGGCCAAAAAAAAATAGCCTAAAGTGTGATGAGAAGTCACACTTAATAACGATAAATTCCCTGTTGATTGCTTTTTGGACTATCAATATATCCAAATCCATCAAGAATTTCATGTACTGTTGTTTTACGTTCCTGTGTAGCAATAGTGTCATCTGCTTGAAAGTCTCTCCTTCGTGCCTTTGTGTCCTATGCTTCCCGGGAAGTGTATTGTTTGACTTCAAGTTCAGCAAGTAGGTGTTTTTCTATACGGACTCAAATTGGTATATCCTTTTAGCTAATGTATCTATCCCCACATATTATGCAGGAATCAGTTACAGCGTCTGTGAAGTTCGTCATGTTCTACCATTACGGTATACTATGGAATTTTGTACAAGGTCGTGCAAGCGGTCATGAACTAGCGACCTTTTGAAATGTTCACTGGTGTTTTAGTCACGGCAATCAACCTCTCCACAGTGAACATTTTGAATCAGCATTTTATTGCTGTGTTTATTTCGTTGGAAACAGAAGCTAAACTGAACGGCCTCGTTTGTGCTAGACTTGTCGTTTGGAGACTTTTTTTGTCTAAAAGTGCCCGAGGAGCTATTGTATCGTGAGCATTACTGGGTATTAACAGCTTCAGTTCTGAAGATCCTTCTTGAACTATTTCTCTGCATGTGCTGGTGGGCATCTGAGATATCTTACTAACAAGTGCTCCTTTTAATGTAAAAAATGAGAGGAGGCATATTTTTTGTTAGTTGCTTTTCGATGCTATTTGGTAAACTGGTTGTTTTTGACAAATGTTATGTGCGTATAAAAAACGAAAGTCAGTTTCTCTCCAATTGATATTAGGTGCTTCGAAATCTTTCCCGAAAAACCCAGGACATTTCTTCTTTGTTCTTGTGCCAAAAAAATGTCGAAAATAATTGCCGGAATATATTCACAATATCACGGTGGAGCAGTGGCTAGAGACTGGGTACCGGAGCGTCAACTTGAGACCTGAACACACTGGTAACGCGTATTAAACTTGCCGTGTCATTTTCAGGCTTGCCGATGATGTGTGAAAGTTTCATAGCCGTTCAAGGATTAAGCAGTTCAGGTACGAACTACATAGATTCCATAAGTTATTACTCGACAAGACATAGATGCTGAGTATGCTCATCGCTTTGTGTTATATACAAGTTCGAGGATTGCTTTGATTGATGACTCTGTGATTTATGGGTGATAATAGGTCGTACGGGCGCCCTCAGGATGGTTGTGATGCTCGCTGCGGCACGCGTGGCTCGATCTTCATCCGTGACTTTTTCCGCAAGTCAACAACAATGCCGCAGCCGGGCTGTCCTTGAGATTGCAACGATACGCTCTCAACCAGTATTCTACAACGTTCAAGAAGAAGGCGAATAGGCGAACTGAATGCTGAAACGACTGGGATATGCACGGTTAGAAAAAAAAACACCGTGGAGAAGGATAAATAAATTAGTGTGAAGTAAGTATGTCGTAGACTCGACGGCACCTTGTTGTTGTTCTGTCTCGATCAGTTTTGATGTCAAATAGTTTCTAAAGCAATGTTTCTGATTCAGATAGAGATATCATTGGCATATGTTTCTTTAAGCATTCACTGAGCATCGAGATATCAAATGGGTTGCTTACTTTCACTTCTATGTTTGCTAGTTTGAATCAGTCGTATTTCTAAAATTACAAGAATTTTATCTCCTTACAGCTTTTCCTTTATAATCTTCAGATCTCCCCCGCCAACAAATCTCATTTCAGTCATGACTTTCAATGACAATTAGGGGATTAAACTATTCCCGCTCCACATATCTGCCATATAATTGTTGATTTACGTATATATGCTTGCGCATGCATGCGCAGATGCTGCTCCTGTCTGCAGATACAAAAGTCAGTTTAAATAGAACCTGCCGTCATGTGAACGGTAAGTAGTAATTAGTACTAGAAAGTGCTCTTCAAGAAGTAAGCTTAACTTGTCTCAAAGGAGATACTGGTAAACTACCCGTAAGAACAGGAGCTTCATAATTAAAGCTAACTAGGCTACACGTAGTATAAAGAACAGGCAGCAAAATAGATGGACTTTAATCCTCTAACGCTGAAGGAGAATGATCGAGTGCAAAGTCTACAAAAGTATCAAAGCTATCTAAGCCGTTTAAATCTAGGAGGATAATGTTGGCTATAAGCGCTCGCTTCCATCTGAATTAGACTCAAAGACGTGGTATTGCAGGCCGAAGGATATAATTGCGACGTCACGGGTTGGCTGAGAAGAAATGACTTCTTTACCTGACCACCTTTATGATATAGGAGAAGTTCTCCCTGGAACACAGGGAAGATGGGTCTTCTTCAACACAGAGGCGATCATCAGCATCGATTATTCGGACAATTATCAGCACAATTGTATGCTTGCTAAAAAGATATGATGCCAGACCTGACAATCTTCATAGCTTGGCCACTCCCCTTCCCCCTCCACGAGACGAAGTCGATGTCTTACATGGTTGAGAAATGTTACATGAAGGTAACTACATTTTCTTCAAGATCACTGTTTAACAATTCAATGAGAAGATTGGCTCAGAAGAACGCCACGTCAACAACATTAGTTGCAAGGATAGAAGGCAGTGAGTTCAGTGAGAGACTGAGTTTATAACGATCAAAAATATCCAGGGTTATCCACATTTCCAGAAACCTAAACTCTCAAAGCCGACGGTGAAACTGTTCCAAGAGAAAATGCCATAACCAAGGAAACCACGTCATAATGAATGGACTGGCCTGACAGAAGTCGCTGTTGATCCGAAACACTACACATTATATTACCATTGTCTGCTTCACAAAAGTATAATATTTATACGAAAAGTGAAGGAAGTTGCAAATTTGAAAACGGAATGAAAAAATCACCATGAAGTAGAATTTATTCAGATCATTTTTGACTTTTGGAAAGCAACGTTATCTACAGCAGCGATGAAGAGAATTGTAGAAGGTGATTGTGTAAATCTACCTTCGTGCTAAAAGGCTGAGAATTTGAAAGTCAGTACATGATATCTGTCTGGAAAAACGATCAAGCTAGTGAACCAACGTGAAATGGTGCATCGCCAGCATTCTAACTTGCCTTGTAACACACTTCCAATTCGTCATCAGCTCAGAGCTCGGTTTTTCGCACGTCACCTTTTAGAAAGTAAAGTTTGCACTGATGATAAGCAAGAGTTCATTGCAGAGACGTAATGGAGACTCAAACCTGCATTTCGATGTGTTAGTATGGATAGCAGTTCCGCCAAGTTGACATGTGAAGATTAGAGCAGAAGGAGTCAATGGAAGTAAATAAAATTCCAATATTTTATATCTCATTACTAGGAAATGCCGGCATTGTATTAATTAATTATTAACTTAGAATTGGTCACTGTTTTCTCAAAATATGAGTTGAGATCAATGCATTTCAGATGCAGTGCATATAATATAATCATAGGTCAACCTCCAGCAATCCTGGGATAACTTTATAATTTGGTTTTGTATTTATTTGACGGCTATGCTCTCTGTGACATCCTCAAATTACTCTTGGAGTTTTGTGTAGCTCAGTCACCTTCCATTGTCAATAAATTTCTTTGAATTAGTCTCTCCTATTAGAAATTTGAATCTAGATTTAAATCCTAAAAAGTTTTTGCTCTTCTCTTATCATGTGTATGCTTTATATTCCTCTATGGAAGCTTTTAGATTTAAGGTGCATACACGCAGTCACACTGCTGTCGCCATTCAGTGGAGATCTATAGTATATGTAAAAACCATTACAGCGTTACCTCGTGATTTTGATTGCCATTTAGTGCAAACAATTCGTCGCTTATCGTGAATAGAATCTACAGCAAAACGAGTTACTTGTCAACAATGATGCTGCTCACTGCGTATGATACTAATTCAAGAAAATAAAGGATTTCCGCACTTTTCCATTAGTCATGCTCTCTTCAACAGTAGTAGTTTCTCGCCAAAAATGAGAAATAGGTGAGAAATAATTTATGAGATACCCTCCAATAAATCTCACTTGCCACAAGCTAAATTTGGGAACATATATCTGTCATATTGGCCACTTCCGCTGCATATAATTTCACCCATGGTGATCTCTCCATTGAGGCCGCTAACGAACACTCATGATGTCGAGTGCTTAAGATTTCTTGACAATGATAACGCTAACTGTGTATCTTTTCTTCGCATATTTTTTGCATTCACTCAATGGATATATGAGAGCTTTTGATTATGCGATTTTCGCATCAGTGAACTTTGATTATCCGATTCCGAAAAGAGCTCTGGTGCCAGTTCTGGTGAACCTTGCATATAAATTGTAATAACAAAAGTACTTTTCCCTTAGACGACACGGGATCAAAAGCGATCCTTAGAAATTTTTACAAGAGTGTTAATAACCATTCGAAAACTTAAATCTCTGGCTAGCGCCGTACATTCCCTCTTTTAAAAAAGTCTTTCTAAAACGTTAGTCTTTCTACTTTGGGTGCGTAGTTTTTACTCGGTGTCGATTCCTTTAGAGGATTATATCACCTCAAGGGATCGATGGAACCGAGGGAGGGTGCTACTGATCAGTCCCAATAGGACGAAATAGACGCCTATGTAGCACTAGACCTATCGGCTCAAAATATGTCATAACCTTATCAGATTAAATCATCTTGAGCGGGTCTGTAAAATAGCGGTCGATAGCAGAGGTATGTTCCATTCTAAAAGCCGCAAGCTCGACTGCCGGTCACCACAAAGTCAAGTACTACCATCATCCTACTTTGGGTGCTTAGTTATACTCGGCGTCGATTCCTTTAGAGGATTATATTACCTCAAGGGATCGATGGAACCGAGGGAGGGTGCTACTGATGAGTCCCAATAGGACGAAATAGGCGCCTATATAGCACTAGACCTATCGGCTCAAAATATGTCATATCCTTATCAGATTAAATCATTTTGAGCGGGTCTGTAAAAGAGCGGTCGATAGCAGAGGTATCTTTCTAAAACGCTTTAACGAAAGGAAACCATTTGTGATTCATACATGTGTTTTTTCCAATACAGAGTTCTTTCGTTGCACAATTAGGAATCATTCATAGCTCAAGATTCAAAGATTCCAACGATGTGCTCGTTTTCTGGAAAGACTGTTCCGGCGCAGTATAGCAGAGAAAATAAGATTGATTTAAATGCGCAAGCAAGTGTTCTTTGGCCAGTTTCACTGGATGCGGGGTGGGGTGGCAGGGGAGCGGGGTCGGCGTGATCATTGATCGATGGCGCCTAAGTAAAGTGCGATTTTTGTTCATTAGAGATTGTTTCGCCCGCTTTCGAAAATCCTTTAGATCAAACGTATGACTCTGGTATTATAAGAGTTTCTCTACACGTTCATGTGCTTTTTGTGCTTCCAACGAAGTAACAGTTGAAATGTGCGGCCGATGTGAAAAATAGTTTTGTTTCGATAGCGTCTTTTCAAAAACGTCGATATGCGGCTCTGACCAGAGATCTAAGCTTTCAAATTGTTACTAACACTCTGATGAAAATTTCTTGTCGAGCGAACGAGATCGGTTTTTCATCCTTGCCCTCCGACGGAAAACAACCTAAACAGGTTTTGCGGCCATGATGAAGGCTATAAAGTAACGGTTGCCCATAAAAGGAAATTATAGCGCAGGGTGAATATCATTACCAGAATGAATTTATCTACTGAGAGTAGAATTTCATAAACACGAGTGCACGAAAAAAGAGAGGGGAACCAGTTTTATTTCGTAAAACGTTTATTCGGAAATTCTACTAGAAGTCTACGAAATCAGTGATTGTTCTTGACAAATCCTTCTTTAATATCCCAAACAGTAAACATTATAACATTCAGAACAAGTTGTTTTGAACTAGACTTTGATCGCCTATAAATTTATGACTGTAGCACAAACTCAGTGCTCCAGAACATTCGCGATACTTTTCCAATATTTTGGAGAACTCTTAGGACGCTGAGTAGTTCTACTTGTTCCTACATAAACATCGTTGTTCATGGACTGAAAATAAATTTCCGCCACTCTACTCTTTGAATTACTTGTCCATAGTTGAGCAATCGCTTACTCTAATAATAGTTCCCATCTAGAAATTTCCCATCAAGTGTTTAATCTGATAAGCTCAACAAGCTCCATTCTCAAAACTAAGCGCATTAAGATTATCTAGCTTTTGGTTGCTACGGTCGTCGGCGAGCACAATATTAACATTGCCTCTCAGCGAACTACATAGATCTTACTTCATTATCTCCTAAGCTGTAACTCTAATTTTCAACTTCCAAAGTGGTAAAGGATGCAGTAGTGCAACCCTCTGCTACTTCGCTTTTCGAGTACGAAAAATATGACTTTTTGATCCATAGAAACCAACAGACTGTTAATCTCATTAGATTATCCATACCATCAATAGTTACATTCGTTTCAGATGGTCCATTCAAGTAATTGGAAAATTCATAATTGTCTTCATCTGTTTCTTTTTCAATAGTCAAACTTCCTGAGCAATGTAGGGAATTCCTCGCAGAAAACCAAAAGTTATAAGACAGCCCTTTTGTTTGATTCTATTGAAGCTGCTCTTCATGATCAATATGTTTTACACTAGCCAAATAAACAGACCTTTCTTATACGACAACAAAAGACAAAACTTCGAAGCATTTTTAATTACGGCTTAGACAGCGTTTAGGTTGTTGAAATTCTCAACTGCGTGCAACTCGGCAGAGGGCAGTTGATGCAGACATTCGATGGAGTCGACCACTCTAATACCTCCTAAGTAAAGTGTTTGTAATACTAGAGCAAATTTCATTAGTAACTTTGTAGAAACTAATGCGGATATCAAGCTTACCTTCGACTTCAGTCTCGGAACGAGGCGTGCTGTACCACGAAGCACTACCGGAAACAGCAGTACTAAGAGAAGAAGCTTCAGCGTTCACATCAACTAAAATGAGAGCTCGAGATAGAAGGAAACGCTAAACGAATATTTAAAAAACGTACGGTCGATTTCCACGTTGGTGTCACTGGGTGGGAGGGAATATTCCGAGTAGATGTAGTCCAAAACTGCCGTTTCTATTCCATTATTCGACACTACAATACGAGAATTATGCTCGTAACAGTATTTATCGGGCACCAAAAGGAGATATTCATAGTTGGTGATTAAAGACAACCTACATGCCGTGAGAGATTCAGCTTCTTCACCAGCTATCTCTTGACCAGTTTCGACGCTTTTTACAAGTGACGTTAGGGGTTTAACTTCCTCCAACAACTCTTGAGCAGTTTCGGCACTTTTTGCAGACGCTGTTAGGTGTTCAACTTCTCCCACCATCTCTTGAGCAGTTTCGATGCTATTTGCAAGTGCCGTTAGAACTTAAACTTTTTTCTCCCAACATTTCTTGACCAATTTCGAGGACTTCTGCTTTTGCCATTAAAGATACAACTTCTTCGTTCAACAGCTCTTGATCAAATTCTACGCTTCTCACAGTTGCCATTAGAGGCTCGAATCCTTCTTTCAAGATCTCTCGGAGAGTTCTGGCGCTTCTTGCAGTTTCCTTTAGAGCTCTGATTTCTTCTTTTAACATCTCTTGAGCAGTTTCAATGCTTATTGCAGTGACCGTTTGAGGTTCGGCTTCTCCGTTCAGCAGTGCCTCGGCAGTTTCAACACTTTCTCTACTTTCTTCTCCTTAATTACTACATTAAGCCCATTGTTTTTAAGAAAAATGGTTAACCATCTCTATCTCATATTCAAGAAATAGGCCATGATCATTCAAGGAGTGACTTCAAGTAACATCGAAAATCCTACCATAAAGGCTCAACATCTCAAAATTCCTACATAATGATTTAGTGAGGCTTTCTTCTGCACAACTTCATCTTTTAAGCATGTAATTGATAAGCATTCATAAACCTCGAATAAGCAAGGATGGATATTATTTTCGTTAACATAAAAAGTGTGTCGTTGTTCAAAGTAGGCATTCAATTGTTTTGCAGAATGTTGCTGGAATTTATTCGTTCTTATTATCTCCGAGATTTTTGAAGCTCAACTTGATGACCACAGCTGAATCATGAACATCTTGGTTTCTTTTTTCAATTTATTTCTCAGCCGAATTACGCTTACTATGAGGGCTCGGACCGCAGGTTATTGCAAGGTTCCAACTTGTGGCGAATTGTGACCATGTACCACTTAGTGCGCAGATTTTTTTTGGGAATACAAAGCTCTTGCCTCTAGTGTCTTGCTCTGAATTCTACTTTATACTTATAGGTAACTTCACTTTAAAAATATAATCAGCCTTTAACGTGCAGCGTTGGTTTATCACATAACAGGTGGTGCGATGGTTGTCTAGGCGGACGCTCTCAATTGACAGTATTTATTTCATAATGAAGTCAATTCTTATCCTCACTTAAAGGGTTCTAGGATCAGTCAAAAATCGATTTCTGTGAAAAGACTCTAATGAGGCTATCGGCAGTGGGATCAATGGCGATGCCACCGAATGAACACTAAAACAATCTTTTATCAAAAGATACATTTATGTTTTGCGATGGAGTTATGCATTGTGAATCCTCTTCAGAAGTGCTTGAATGTATTGCTTGGAGAAAATGTTATAAATTTCATGGTGCGAATGAATGTAAAATTTTGCAGCTGTGGAGCAAGCTGTAGAACGTGATAGCGAAGGTCTATTGACCGAAGCAATTTTACTTTCAGACAATTTACCCCAAGATTCCAACCAGATGGTTCACTACCCATCCTGGTTGAGAATAATCCTGGATCTCGGACTGCCAAATACAGCCGGAGGCTAAACCCTCTAGGAGGCTGGTTGAGGTCAGAAGAAGCCCGACGCTTCCACTCGCGAAGCTCATTCAAAAATAAGGCCTGCCAGGAATGAGCTCAGTCTTTTTAGCTACTATAAGCAAGGTGGAGATTTTTCTCTGATAGACAAGGAACGGCGATTGCCCTGATGTGGTGACGACCTGAGGAAGCCCCGGCTAGGCTTACATCCGGACTTCAGGGAACAAAACTGTTGAACCAGCACATTTATGTGTGATGAAGTTCTCACAAATCTTGAAAACGGACGGTCAAAGTATCCAACTGAGTTCAAGATTTTAGGAGCTCAATGCAAAGTGAAAGCACTTTGTTTTCAAACTCGCTGGTCAACTAATGGCACGTCGCCTTGCAGCACTTCGTTGCCAAACCGTTGCCGAATATAGTTGAATTCGAACACTTAGGAGGAAGCCTTCTCAAACAGGATGCGCTTGATCAATAAAATAACTAGTGATAATGCCTACGTGCAATCAATTTCTTCCCCTCAAGACCATAATAATAAATCGATAGTTCATCCAAAGCAGTTTTTCAATGTCAAATTCTACGAAATCGCCTAGAGAACCATGCATCAAAATTGGCCAAACTAGATAGAGGTTTGCGTGGATAAATAGGTGAAATGTGGTGAAGTACTGACAAGGCCAGCCTTTTGAATTTGCTAAATCATTACCTGGATCACAGGTGAATTCTGAATAAGTCGACGCCTTCATATCTTCGCTTCGCTGTCTAAATCGCTTGAGATAGTTAACAGTTATTAGATAGAAAACTGTCCTTAGTACAACATTCGTTTTTGTGTAGGATTAGTGGATTCTTGTTTGATCACTGCATCCTCGCATACACTGATGTTCATGTGTATCAATCGTTGTGACCGTAAGAAACATATAGGTCAGAGATGGTCTGCATGACATGCATGGTAGTTAGTCTGATCTCGCACTAGAATCAAGCTTTCCACCTCTGCAGATGCAAAGGTACCGACTTGTTTCGCAAATCTCTTTTCGAAACATCATTATTAGAGTATTATGGAATCCTATTATTCCTGATCATTATTATCTACATTAATGGGGACAGGAAATTTTGGCTGTATTGGCAATGAAAGGACGTAAGGAAGTATGTGTGGAAGAGAATTTGGATTAAGTTTATTGCAGGACGTATTTACATTTAGGCTCCTTACTTCTAATTACTAAGCTTGACGACTAATTCAGCAATAGCAGATGTCAGTGATAGCCAGATCCTAGAATACTCACCGCTAAGGTAACGTTCATCGCTATCGCTAGGGTCCATTAGGAGACAACTGCTTCTCAACAGAGCTGAAGAACAATTGAACCTTACTAAAACCACTTTCAGAGACATAAACTAAGCATAAACTACTATCAACATTATTTGATAACTAAGGTTACGAAAATAAGTCAGTTTCATTTCTTAATTTTTTCGAGCCTTGATACAGTCGCTATTCTTGTGGGTGTGTAAATCATTTCGCCTGATAATGTTCACAATACGTATCAATAACAAGTTATTGAAAACTAATGAGAAATTCTTCGCGGAATGGTTGCAAGATGGTAAAATGATCGGATCAAAGGTTATATGACATTGTAAAGCTGACATACCAGCAAGGCAAAGAAGGATTGATTATCTTCTTTTTTAATTTATTGTCTAAAATTTCCACAACATCTACCTGTAGTGAAGGATAAAACTCTCGGCGTCGATCAAGCCCTGAGAGTTGCGCTACGCATTAGACTTTATCATGTATCTTCGAGTGACTGAAAGCATATTTGGTTTATACAAAGAAAGCAGTGCCTGCCGATGACCGAAGATTGATGTACGTTGCAATCTGTAGTTACCTCGAGATCTTGTTTTCAAGATTAATTGTTCTTTCATCTATCTGGATGAAATGGACGTTACTAAGGGAAGACCATAGCTCAATTTCGTGTAAAAATTTGAGGTAGCAGAGAAGGGCTTCCATTTTTTTCTCGTCATGCCTTGATGACGCTGTGGTTGATTTGCCCAATTTTAATCTACATCTCTTCAACTGTAGGCGACCAACTCGCGATTTTAGCTGATCCAATGGATCGATGCTCAAATCAAAATCACTTGACAAGTGCTCCTACGCCACCTACTCTGCTATTGTCGCATGTTCCGAGAAACAGTGCATCTGCGTGTCACATGCTATGTGGAGTGAGTTACGTATTCTTTTTTTTTTGGCGTATCTGACGGCATCGCACCTTTTTCTTCTAGGGCGCTTGACTTGGTTCTTTATAGAGAGCACAGGTAGAAGTAAAGAAAGTAGAGGCACAAACTGGTACTTGATGTCTTCAAGATTTAGGCAAATTGAGAATGCTCTGAGGTTTTGGGAACCTCTCCGTAATGACGCCAGTCACGATCTGATATTGACGCTCTTTCGGGATCAGCGCATAGCTGCCATCAGCATAAACGAGATCACAACCATGCCCACATACATAAATATATCTAGGCCAGCACAGAAGGTGTGTGTCAGGTCGGCGCTACGGGATGGGAGATTTTATATTTCAAAATTACATGCATCCCAGGTGAACAAATAGCTGCTTTCAATCCATGCCCAATAATCGAACCGTTGGCTCAGAGCACGTTATATCGCCTAGCTACTATTTGCTCAAAAATCTCTCTGTGACAAGGGTGCATCATCTTCAAAAGTCCATACTGAATTAAGGGTTAAGCTCCCACGAAGGTGACATGAGTGAAAAAAGATCTCTTCAGTTTTGTACCATTTGGAAACATTACGTCAAATTCACGATGTTATCAAATACCTTTAAACTAAGTAGAATTGAGATTAGTTGCGTTATTAAAGCTTCTTCTCGAGCTCAACGTTCTTTTACGGATTTGAATAATCTCACAGCTTCACAAAACATCATGCAAAGGAAGACTACAAAAATAATGTGTTGGAGTACAAAAATAATGTAGTGTTTATTTCTGCAATTCATTTCAGTGAAATGAATAGAGCAATTTTTGAAAAGCAAATTTCTATAATCGGACACTGCATGGGCGAAAAATAAAATTACATGGTAAAGGCCATAAATGCATTTTTTTGTTTTTCTTTGCCCAGCAATCGTCTTGTTATATTTTCCTTGTCTTCAAAGTTCAAAAGTTCAAAGAAATTCAGCAGATGAAATAAAAATGCCTCCAGCGTTGATTAATCCATGGAGAATGCGTCATGTATTCGAGCTCATAAAGATTTGAGGTGACTGAGTGCATAATTGGCCTTTAGAACAACTCTCGGGAACCTGCCAATGCATAACGTTATTGCTGCTATTCTCCCATACAAATCTGATATCAATTTGCCGGCTTCGCAGAATAGAAGACTTGGTGATTCTTAGGCGCAGGAACAAACCATAGCTTGCTAGTCGCAGCACAGAGTCATAGCACTGTCTTTGAAGAAAATCACTAAGGATAAAGAATAAAGCTCTCGGCATTGATAAATCCTGCGGGATATGCCATGTGTTCATCTTAATTTTTAACTATGCATAGGTTCACTGAATAGCGTATCTGGGCTTTACAAGATTCGCGGTTGCCTCCGCTATACCGAGCTAGTGCTGTTTATACTCCCAAACAAGTCTGAGACCAGTCCAGTACCAGCTTGCCGAACGCGGAAGGATGGATGGCTTAGTGAGCCATGGGCGTGAGATCGAAGCATCAATCCTGTAAGCAACGCAGAACACCTATAACTAGTGCGCCACATGCGCTTCTAGAAGATTGATGCCACACAGAAACTTAGAACATCTACGCGCAAAAAACACTTTAGAAATATGGATAGAACGATTGTTGGTGGTGATGATTGTCTACCAATGATAGTCAGTTGAACACCGCATAAAATATAACTGATTGGTAATTTTTGAGGGCAAGGAAAAGTGTGTTTCGTGAAACATTATGACGCCCTGTGTTGGTGGATAATGATACTAACCACTATAAGATGGATTGCCTGCTGAAAATTAAAGCATGATCAACTAGTGATTAGTGTCATTTACAATCGTGCTGTATATAAGGGCATAGCCGTAAAAGCTAAACCGTTCCAAAGGTGAAATACTAAAGAAGATTCAGCTGGAATGACAACGAAGACCATAGCACAACAAGGACGAACAACTTTGGACAAGCAACTCAAAAATTGACTCCGTAGAACACCGTGGAACGTTAGCCGAATAAAGCTTCTTCATTATGAAATGCATTTTGGATAAATTCTAGGAATCTAGAAATAAACGCGTAGACGTATATATCATGATTACTCATAACCTAGTCCCATATACTATGATTATTTATAACCTAGACATAATCTCTCATCTCTCTAATTAACGTACGGCACAGCAACATGGAGACGACAGATCGGTTGTAAAAAGTCACAGGCTATGAAAAAATCTGATTTTACGATCTGTACTTGCAATACGACACTGCCGAAAGATTTTATTGAATATACCTCGTAACATTCAAGAAAAGAACTACTAACTCTATCATTCTTACCGAATGACAGGACCCTTTCCTGAAGGCAGCAGTTTACGATCCTGGAAAATTACTCTACAGGGCATACGACACTGAAGCGATTAGCAGAGTCCGCCACTCTACTCTTTGAAACACCTCCGAGAATAACGCCTTACTCTGACAGTGGTTCCTCATATCTAGTGATCTCTCACCAAGTATCTAGCCTAATCAGCTCAACAGTCTCCACTCTCAAAACACAGCGCAAGATTTTCTACCTTTGGTTGTAACGGTGATCTGCGAGCAGGACGTCAATATTGTCATCTCAACGAACTACATAAATCTCACCTCCTTACCTCCTGAGCTGTGACTCTAATTTTCAGCTCCCAGCGTGGTAATGGATGCCATAACGCAACTCTTTGCTACTTTGTCTTTCGAGTACTAAAAATATGAATTTTTGATCAATGGAAAGCAACTGACAGTCAATATCCTTAGATTTATCCATATCATCCATACTTACATTCATTTCCGATGGTTCATTCGAGTAATAGGAGTATTCGTGATTGTCTTCATCTGCTGCTTTTTCACTACTCAAATCTCGTAGAGAATGTAGGAAACTCCTCAGAGAACAATCAAAAATTATGAGACAGCTTTTTGCTTGACTCTGATAAAGCTACTCTTTATGATCATTATGTGTTACACAAGGAAAATAAACAGAGCAATGGCTTATACGACAAAAACGATACAACTTTGAGGCTTTTTTATCTACAGCTAAATGGTAGTCATGAACGGCCACTCGTAGGCGCAATGCACCAACTTAAAATGATGGTCTGAAATCACAAAGTGCACAGATCATCCAGCGTTTAGGTTGTCGAAATTCTCAAATGGGCGCAACTCTACAGAGGGCAGTCGATGCAGACCACTACTAATACCGCCCAAGTGAAGTGTTGGTGGTATTAGAACAAATTTGATCAGTAACCTTGTAGAAACCAATGCGAATATCAATTAACGATCAATTTCAGTCTCGGAACGAGGCATGATGTACCACGAAACACTACCAGAAACAGCAGGGAGAAGCTTCAAAAATCACATTAACTTGAATGGAGGCTCAAATATGAACGAAACGCTAACTAACAATAAAAAACCACTTGATTTGACGTCGGTGTTACTGGGCGGGAGGGAATATTCTGAATAGATGTAGTCCGAATGTGCCGTTTGCACTTCAGTATCCGACACTGCAATTTCAGAATTTTGCTCGTGACAATATTTATCGGGTATCAAAAGGAGATATTCATGGTTGGTGAATAAAATAGAGGTACATGCCGTAAGAGGTTCAGTCACCGTCAGAGGCTTGACTTCCTCCTCCAACATTTCATCAGCAGTCTCGATACTTTTTACAGCTGCTGTTAAACGTCCAACTTCTTCCAACATCGCCTGAGCAGTGTCGACGCTTTTTGCAGATGCCATTAGAAGTTCAAGTTTTTCTTCCGAAATTTCTTGATCAATTTCCAGGATTCACGCAGTTGCCATTAAAGATTCAACTTCTTTTTCAACACCTTTTGATAAGCTTCTGCGCCTCCCGCAGATGCCGTTAGAGGCTCAAATCCTTCTTTTAAACATCTCTTGAACAGTTTTGACGCCTCTTGCAGTTGTCGCAAGAGGTTTGGCTCCTTCCTCCAACATCGCTTGAGCACTTTCGATGCTTGTTGCTCGGCACTTTCGACACTTTCTCTGCTTTCTTCATCTGAAATACTAAATTGAGCCCTCATAAACCTCAAGAAAAAAGATCAAACATTTCTATCTCGAATCCAGCGCAATAGGCCATAATTGTCCAAGAAATGACTTCAAGTAACATCGAGAAGATGCTATCATAAAAACCGAACATCTTAGAATTTCTGTGCATTGATTGAGTGAGACCTTCTTATGCAGAATTTTATCCTTTGAAAAAGCTTTGTGTCGTGAAAAGTAGTTGATGAGCATTCAGGAACCTCGAATCAGCAAGTTGATGATCATATACATGAACATAAAAAGTGTGTCTTTGTTCAAAATAGGCATTCAATTCTTTTGCAGAATATTACTGGAATTTATTTCATTCTTATTTTTTTCGGGAATTTGAAAACTTAAAACGATGACACAGTAGAGTCATGAACATCTTGATTTTTTTTCAATTTATTTCTCAGGTGAATTTTGCATATTATGAAGGCTCGGACCACGCTTTATTGCAAGGTTCCAAGTTGTGGCAATTGATACGTCAGCAGAATTGTATTAGAAACTTTGCTCTATTGTTGTCTATGCATTTTCTTTTCATTTTGCTCCAGATATACCCACTGATTTAGAGTGATGTGAAAAACTTTCGTGTCAGTCGAGACCAGAACCCGCACCGCGACTAGAAAAGTGGTGTGCAAATTGGGCGTCAGTAGTATGTCGCATAGAGCACGTGCTCCCGGAGAGAGTGAGCTGCGGATTCTAGTCCCGGCTATCGCGAAAGTTTTCCACATCACTCCACATCATTGGGTACATATGATACATCGTAACACCGCTAGAAGCGGTTAAATAAAAAGAATTTCATTTTTGTTTTATATTACCAAATGGACCCGCTGTGAAGCTCAAGCAGCGCACTAACCACTCCGAGGGTGAAATCTATTCATCTAATCGTTTTTCGAGCTCTTTACGAAGGTCTTTTTACACATGCGAAGCTTTAGAAGTCGACATTTGGATTGTCGAACGGTTGCTACAAGTCTAACGGAAAGTCTTCCACATACTCTAACCGGGAGAACAATCTAACACGAGCTCGAGGCAAAATTTTATTTTTGCTGCTACAAGGCACTACGAAGACTTTTGAAGTTATCACGCATAGAGTATCATAACAACCGAGGTAGCTTTCGAATAATTATCTTAAGTTTAGGTAAGACTCTGTGAAACGAAGATCGATCATAAAATAATCAGGCTGCGAAAGCCTATCATGCCATTCCGAAAGGGTTAAAACCATGTGAGTACATCTATTCAGTGCTTAATTCTATTACCTACAAAATTTTGACGGCATGTGAACTGCGAAGCAGTATCAAGTTCATATCTACACAATCAAGCTAATATTGTTTGTATAACAAAGCCATGAATGATATTTGTAAAGTGTAAGTGTAGCTGTGACTGAGATGCGAGATGTCAAATACGAGCAAAAAGAATGGTGAAAAACAGCCGATTGAAGGAAAAAAATTTTTACACTCATCGCCGAATCATTTGTGTTGACGTTCTTCCTCTTACCATCACTATTCGATTTGATTTCACTCTAGCAGTTGATATATCGCTTTGTGCCTGAATTTATCCAAACTAAAGCAGTGTTTCAACTTAACTAACCTCCTTCAGAGCTTCCTTTTGAGTGCCCCAGTTTAGTATACGAGAGGGCTGCAGATAATGCAGAGAATGCACAGCATGCTTGTTGTAAACAAGAGCATATTAAGTCAGAGAATGATAAAGAGATCGGTTGAGAGTTACCCTTAGAACTTTACCGCTAGCATAATTTGGTGATTTCATTACAAACAGCAGCGTTTGGTGATGTGGTGAAATGCATACTCTTTCGTTCACTCGCATTATGTAATCATTGGTTTTGGTCTGAGTTAAATTAATTTTGAAAGATTTTTCATTTTCGCGTTCAATTTCCAGATCGATTTCTTTATAGAGCTTTTACTTGTCAAAATATTGAATGGGAATTCGCGATTAATGAGATGATTAAGCGTTGCGAAAAATCACCACTGAATCGGGAGGTATACTAAACGAATGCAATCGTTTGCTTTCTGACTTCCTATAGAATTGCCTGACCTGATCCTCTTTTTCTGTCCCGACCTATCACTGAAGAAAATTTCCTTTTTCTTCATTGAGAAAGCAGATTCTAATTACTCACGATACACAGCGGACTCCGATTCCCGTGGTGGTGGTGGTGCTGGTGGTGGTGGTATTGGCTACAGAGTTATAACAATTTCCTTGCTAAACGTGGCTAAGAGGGGCGCAATGAACTTCTGGGTAGTTACTAATCTAAAAAGCTGATAGCAACATTTCTGACAATATGCATCAGAATCATTATCTCTTTTTCATCCTGGACAGAAAGGAGTTTCCTGCGTGAATCCTCGAAAAAATTTACTCGTTTCAGGATGTTCAAGTTGTTTGATTGTTCACTTTCTTTTTTGGCGCTTACGCTCTTCTTTCAGAGTCCCACTACTGATGAGTTCCAATAGGACAAGATGGGCGCGTGTATAATACTACACATAACGGCTCAAAACAAGTTACTTCCTTATCAGATTAGTAAGCAGTGATAAATAAATCCCTAGTGACCTGACCTAGGGGCATCGTTCCATTGATCGACTCGGGTTTTTGTGCAATTCAAAAATCATTTTAGGAAAGGAAAGGTGTAATTTTGAGGACGAGATTTTAGGCTGCAATCGTTGCTCATTCACCAAATTCAGAAGACTTTTCGGTGAGAGATCCAAACCGCTTTGGGCGCTATAATGTCCATACGGTTGCGATTGATCTAAAGGCCAGGTGATTGGTGTAACAGTAGAGTCAGAAAAGCAACAGCCATTCGTATAAGATATAAGTAAGCGGTATCACATCATAAGACAAACATTAAAAACAATCAAAGTTAGCTAATTTCACGAAGGACGACAAAACCTCAGTGAGTAGTTCACTTCTATTTTTCACTAGTTCGGAAAGATGGTGAAGTGATTATGTCCTTTTGCCGTGAGTCTAATTTCTAACATTGGACAGCAAGCAGGTTGGAATAATTTCATAGGCTCCACAGCATCGGCTGATTTTTAACCTTACAATAAATTTTCAATGTAATTCTTCAGATTGTTTGAAGCACTGTCAAGGTTATTACGCCAGAGCCGTACTCGTGTTTCGGAGATCTCACTCTCTTCGTCAGTGGCCCACGCCCCACATCAAGCCTTCATTGTAGCAAAGAAGGAAGCCTCCGCAACAGGTATATGGTTCTGGCGTAATAACCTCGATAAGGCTTTGAACATTTTTAAGAATTACATTGAATGTTTAATGCGAGGTCAAAAATAGTCGATGCTATGGATCATTTTGTATTTACCAACTATGATCCATCGACTGAAAAGTGGTGATAGCACAATGTCATTGCATGTTGTGCTGTCGCCACATACGCCTCCCTTTTTGTTACAATGCAGGCTTAATGTGGGGCGTGGGCCACTCTCGAAGAGGGCGTGACCTCCGAAATACGTGTACGCCTCCGGCGTAATAAGCTCGGTAAGGCTTTGAACATTCCTAAGAATTATATTGAATTCATAGACTTCTGAGTTGGAGTCCGAAACGGTTTACTGGTTCGCTAAGATCTGCTCTAGACGAAAAAATCCCCATTGAAATTAAGATGCGTCAGCAAGCTATAGGCACGACTCTCGTACAAGTTCCTCTTTAACTTCTATTCTCAAGATCAAAATGTTGGACTTTCAACTCGAAAGGATGACGTGCACTATAAACATCACACTGAGTCGAAACTATCAGGTCTTCCCATAGGTTTTAGCACTAGAGCAATAAACACTAAATTTATTTACCGGGAAGGCATTAAATTGCTAAACAACGTTATTCAACGTACGCGGCATTAGCTTGAACATATTTCGCTTTTTTTTATATTGAACATCAAGTAACCAAAAGTAACATTAATTTCTATTTTCAATTTCATTTTTGCCAAAGTCGTTTTTATTCATATTGCCAAAATCGTCTTCAATCAACTTTTTTAACAACACGTGGTGCTTTTACGAAGCTATGTAGGATAGTGACAGAAGCGATGTAATAAAAATCGCTAAGATTCAAAACAAAGAAAAAGAAGAAATGTAACTAGAAAGAAGTAAAAATTACTAGAGATTGCAAAATTGCCAAAATTACCAGGAATCACTAAAATTACTGTTATGTACTATTTTCAACACAGACCTCTCTTATCTGTGAGCACTCCTATCTGTAGAATTTCAGAGTAATTGTACTCTGATTTTAATTTTAGCGGCATGATGGCTTCTATCATTTTGGCTGATTGATAAGCTTTCACGAGAATGACATAAATCTTTGCATAGAACTTTTGGCGGCTCCTTCTGCATCAGAACGCGCGATGATCGTGAAAAATGTCGAGATTAGTTACCACTTATTGGGATCGCCATAAAAATTCAGACCAATGAGTAAGTGGACTAACACTTTTGTAAATACTGTTCTGAAAACCTTCTTTATAATTAGTTGCAACACTAATATATTGTGGAAATTCCACTGCCGATTTCGATATCCCCATCAGACTATTTCTCAAGTTTTTCATCTAATCTCATTGTGAAATTAATAATTTTTAGAACATAAGATTCACTTCACTCGGAACAATTGAAAAATTTGTGCATGATTTTCAGATAAAAACATTAACAACTATTTTTCAAAATAAAGGCCATCGTTCCGTACGACTTTCTGCCGTCGGTCCGCCAAGTTTCGGAGTTCGTCGAATAACATTCCTTCGACTTCGAATCAAAGAATTCGACGGTTCTTGTTCCGAGGCAGCAGTCAAATCTTGGTTGTTCAACTTTGTTGAACGTTCTAATCGAAGCTTGTCTTCGAGGTCAGGATCTCCGGCAATGAGAAGCGTTGAATCCAGCGTTCAGCAGCAGATAAGCTTGTTGTTCTTTCCTCTTCAACTTGGTTGATTTCACGGCTACTACAGTTCGCTGCGAAGGACCCTTTCTCCAATATTTACGCAATAAAACACGCACTTTGATTGTATCATTGAACACCTCGGAGGCTTGTAACAAAGTGAAAATAAAGACGAATAATATCTTCTTGAGGAACATTTCACATAAGAAGCTGTAATGTTCCCATACTATGTATAGGAGCTATCTCATGCTCAATAAAGTGTCCCAGAACTCTTTTTCCGACCTGGTAGCATTGAGGCGTTCCACAGTGATTATAAATGAATTCAACTGATAAACTGGGGTTGGGAAGGTATTGTCATTGTAAAAGATGGAACCTCACAAAAGATGCTATCGTAAAGATAGTTTTAGCTTTAAGAGTGCTCATGTATCCGAAAATTTTCGGAAATTCAGAAATCGCATCCTCTTGAAGGGGAACATATATCCAGCTTTATATGACTTTTTTGGTACTTTACCTATGATTATATAGTGTTCGAGTATTTTATAAATACGAGTTTCGATACTGAGCTTAACCTGTGAAGTAACTTTTATGGAAAGCTCTACTGACGGAAGTAAAATTATGTGTTGCCTTTGGAGTAGTTAGCCATTGTTTACTTGAAGTTCACCACGATTCGTTGGTACTTATATTCTGAATTCTCAAACATACAGGGAATATCTGGCAAGGGATTGGCTGATCCGAAAGGCACTCTGCTCCTCATAAGGCTGTAATGCCGGAACATGTGTTTAGCACTGTAAAAGTGAATATCACATCTCACGATAGGCTCAAGACATGCTGTTGTTGGAATTCATTCATGTGACCGCTTTTTACGGTGGTATGATCTTGTGATATACCCAATAATGTGGTTTGCTGTGCAAAAAAAAAGCACCAGCTAGGATTCGAACCCAGATCTCACTCTTTTCGGGGAGTCAACAGCCAAACGTCTACGGTCTGGCGGGGCTGCCGCTGTCGTAATTCAATCTACTTGTGCTGACAGATAATGGGTATTAATAGTTAATAGGAATTCATTTATTTGACCGCTTACTGCGGTGGTATGACAGATAACGTGTTGCAGCGTGAAAAGAGTGCTGTGCAAAACGAGTCTCGGTGGTGCAACGGTTATCATACGCTCCCGGAAAGAGTGGGAACTGGATTCGAATCCCGGCTGACGCAAGTGTTTTTGCACAGCACTCCACATTATTGGGTACATAACAAGATCATACCACCATAACAAGCGGTTAAATAAATGAACTCCGAATGATTATTGATACCCAATATCTGTCAGCACAAGTGGGTTCAATGTCGATAGAGATTGCCCCGTCAGAGCGTAGACGGTTGGCTGTTGACAGACAACGCGTTATAGCGAAAAAAGAGTGCTGTGCAAAACGAGCGTCGGTGGTGCAACGGTTAGGATACGCCACCGGAAAGAGTGAGGTCTGGTTCCGAATCCAGACTGAAGCAAACATTTTGTACAGCACTCCGCATTATTGGGTATGTTGATGATGTTTCGAGCAAGGTCTATAAAGCAGCCGACTTTGTAAAAAAATTTTCTTTGGTATACCTGGTAATCAATTATTGAGCCACGCATGTTAGTGATCTGTCAAGGAGGGCTGACTTATAAAGCCCGTTACACGAGTTTCGCTCTTGCGATCTCGTCAGTCGGGCAGTTGCCTTTTCTCGTCTTTTGCTAAACTCTGTGGGTGCTCCAGTCCCCACACTAAGAGTTAAAGACGACGAACGTTTTACACTCTATGTCCAATGACCACTGACATGCGTAAGTTTACTTTAGATATGAAACTTCATTTGCATAAAATATGGACAGGAGTCGCGACACAGCTGATGATGGATACCATGCATTAACTTTCCCTTCACAATGGCGGCAACGCCCAATCTTTCTCAACTACCATGTATTTTCCAACATCAAATGTAGTTGAACGGTTGAGCACTTAACATGCCTAAGTAAGGAGTTGTGCTTTATCGACTCAACTTCATTTTGTTAACCGCTTTTAGCGATGGTATGATGTTATAAATGCACACCTAACTTTGTTGAATGATGTGAAACTTTGGACGTCGGGCGGGATTCCAATCCCTATTAAACCCTTTCCAGGGACGCGTGCTAACCATTACGTCAACGGGGTCCATTTTACCGTCACTCTTTCTGCAACACAGTTGCATCGATCTGTTAGCTGCCAACGGCCAACGGTCTAATTTTACATCACTTAACAATATTGGGTTCTGCTTTATTACCATAATCGTAACAACAACTTTACTGAAATTTCATGCTGCTTTAAATTTGTTTAGAAGTCAAATTCCGAGAAAAAGTTGTGAACAGAAATTGAATTTATTTCTTTAACATGAGCGATAAAGCTTATGACATCAACAATACACTGCGAAACACTATTGCGTCGTACGACAAAAAGTCTCGCTCTCTCAATCGCTTCGTTGCATAATATTCACAAGAGTCGAAGCAATAGATTATTAGGTTGAGGAAAAAGTTCCTTAACATCCGCCGCTGTTTCTGGTCCGATTTCTCACGAAAGGTGTAGAAGAAAGATATGTTGCTCAGCGAATCCCTAGAGCAAAGAGGATCCAATGGGCTACTCTTGCACTCGATAGGGAAAAATGGAGTGTTAGTGGAACCCACTCGAGTCACTCGGCGATCAACGGGACCACAGGTGATACAGGTGAACTTCCGCTGGAAGATCAGAATTTTCACATAGATTCAACTTAAAACAAAAATGATTATTCTTCAAAATGAAAGCCATCATTACCACCAATCTTCTGCCAACGATTTGCAAGCCTCCAGATATTCTCGAAATCGCCATTCTTTGGGCTTCGAATCGAAAAAGTCCTGACTTGATTCTTCAACTTGATCAAATGTCTCAAATCGGCGTCGACGCGAGAAAGTTTTAGTTGAGAGGACCTGGACCGTAATCGGACGCCAGAGCATGTAGATTGTAGGCTGGGTGCGGCAAGACCTCGACTCCCTCCAAATTCTTCAAACTTTCTCTTAGTTGTTATATGAAAATGAAAAAAAAATTATCTTGATTAGGTGACGCGAGGTTGGTAAAATAGTCGTAAAAGTTAGGCTGACGTTTCGGCGACTCGCCTTCTTCAGAGCCTAAGCGTATGTAGAATTAGTCTATTTGAATGATTCGGATGGTCTTATTTATATGCCGCCTAGGTCAAGTTATAAGATCGAACGAAGAAAGGGCGCGAGATCTCGTGTGATGGTGACGCACTCGTCCTTCCGGTTCATTTCGGGATTTTGGGCGTTCATCCAAAATGCCTCAAGAATCTTGCTCGTGAATGTTTTTGATTCCTGCGCTAGGATTGTGACAGTCACGACAAAATCGTTGTTGTTATGTTTTTGTGCCCTATGTAAGCCTGAAGGTTTCGTTTTATCCATTTTAGATTTACTGTCTATATGTTCTTTTATGCGGATGAAAAGTAGTCTACCCGTTTCGCCTATATATTCTTCCTCGCATGTTTTACGTGTTAGTAAATAAATTGTGCCCGATCTCATACAATCCCCTTCTTTTCCGTTAGGTCAGATCATACAGTTTTTGGTGTTGCACAATCGACCATAAAGTCTATTCTGGATCAGCTGATGGCGTAGGGTGGGAAGTGGGATTTCGATATCTACTACGGAGTTCTCAAGACCGCATTTCTTTAAGCACCTTTTTCTTAGTGTTCTTTGCGGTGTGAGGTTTGGCATTGCCTTGTTGAAACAACGCGAGCTTTCGACGAATCAGTGTCTGATCAGCACTTACAACTACTTAGCACCACTTTGCAGCAGTCACTTGGGTCACAGTTCCTTCTTCTTGGCACCACAGATCTCCTTTGCAGCATCTTATGTCGAAATGAAGTCGCTTCCAGTAGTAGCGCATAAACACTAGAAGCTCAATTATGTCATCGTCATCATTTGATATCCGAAGGGTGAATTAAAATTTGATGCACTATAAGCAATTATGCTGTGGGGGTTTCTTATGAAAAAATTCCTGAGATGTTATCATAAACTTCAATATGCGATGCTATGTGAAGAAAACATAAAATTTGAATTTTTTTAAGGAGTTAAGGAAATTTTTTCTCAACCTAGCACTTACTATTAGTGTGTTCATTCACTGTAGTACTGGCTTGAGAGGCTTCACCTCCTTCACATTCTGAAAACGTGAAGTGATTGCATATGGTCAGCCAGCACTATTAAAACAGTAGGAGAAGACGCTCAATATTAATTTCTCAATTGTATGGGAAAGAACTTGTTCGCTTACTTGCCATGCGAGAGTTAGACCCACGTTTTATTCGTACGGGGAGCGCACTACCATTACACCATCAAGACCACTGCTCTGTTATCTCCCTTATCTTTGAATAAATTCATCGCAGCTATTATCAACTAAGTGTTGAAAGTTTCTGTATCTATTTTCTGATTAGATTATTCCCGTCAACGGCTGATTGTTGGCAACTTTGACAATTTGTGTTGAAGAAAGAATGGCAGCAAAGTGATGGCTTCGATGGTGTAGTGGATGCACGTACCTCGCTAGGGGTGAAACACAGGTTCAGCTCCTGGTTGAGACTGAATGTTTTGCATATCACTCCACATCATCAGATATATTATAGTCGTAACTTACCGTTCTGCTTATCATAAGTCTTCCGGTTATTATTGGAGACTAGCCGCAAAAAGTCTTACATGGGTAATTGTTGAGTGACTTAGGTCAAAAAATTAGTCTCAGACTTGGGACGAGGACGCGAGCGATCGAAGGCACTACTTCGTTCGCTCCATTTTCGGATTTTTGAACTTTATACAAAATACTTCAAAAGTTTTCACGGAGACATTTGTAATTTTCTATGCAGCAATGGTCGCTTTCACGCCGGTCTTCTCCGTTATGTTATTGTGTCATTTTCGGCGTCTGGTTGAACATGATGCTTATCATCCCCCTTATACTGGCGCAGACTAGTCTAGTTGTTTCGCCAACGTATTAGTCACGAAAGCTTTACAAAAAGACCGAGTACGCCATACTCTAATACTGTTGAAAAAAAAAGTTTTAGGGAACTTTAATTGGCATGAGATATCTTCCATGCATATCATGGCAATATTACAGCTTATTATGTGGGATTTTTCCGCTGGAGGACTAGATATTTAACGCGTTTATCTTCACTTTGTTACAAACCGCCATGTCCAACGATACAATCAAAGTTCGTGTTTTATCGCGTCATTAATGGAGAAGGGGACATATGCAACGAGCTGCAGTCGATAAAATCAACGAATTTGAAGTGGAGGACACAACAAGCAAATCTGCTGCTGAACGCTGATTTCAACGCTTTGATGCCGCAAATGTTGACCCCGAAAACAGCCTCGTTCAGAACGTCCAACAAAGTTGCAGCAGGACAGTGCCAGACCGCACACTGCCAAAAAGATTAAAGACAAGTATGATGAATTGGACGGAGGCGACGTGTTGCCACATCTCGCCTACAGTCCAGATTGCGCTTTATCCGATTTCGACCTTTTCCCCATCAGTGCCCATCACTTTTTGAACCGCCGCCTATATGAATCGTTCGATGAAGTTGAAGAAGCATGTTAAGAGTTCTTTGATCTAAAGTCGAACGAATCGTACTACGACCAGATCCAGAACTTGACGGGCCACTGGCATTGAGTCATAGAAAACCATGGCCTTTATTTCAAAGAATAGTTGGTATTGTTTTTGTCCGGAATTCCTGCATAAATATTCAGTCACTTATAAGTTATTCAGGACTTTCTTTCCAATCTAATGACTCTGTCTCCACCCTTGCGTCAGATATGCAATATTGAGTTGGACATTAGTTGATATGAGTAGTACTTAGGTGAAACCTGAATACAAAACGAGGGGGAGCCTGTTGGCACAATAGTGGACCCGAAGGCAGGTTCTCTTCGCCCTACATTTTGCCAGCTGAATCGACTTTCTTTCACGAGTGCAGAGTCAAGTTTATTCGAAAACTCTCATGCTGGCGCAAAAAAGCAATAGCCACCACCTCGTAGTCAGAGAACGTTGCCGCCTCAAGGTCTGATTTCTCTGAAAACAGAAAATTGTGGGACAGCCTCTCTCCTCTAGTCGAGCTTTCAGATAGAAAAACGCGTTCAACAGGTGTGATCTGCCTGTTCACGAACCCGAAGCGCAAAAGGGCAAAACGATCGGCGGTCTGAAGGTATCAGAGAGGCCGCGATGGTGCAGGTACTCACGGGCGCTATCCGGTCACTGCGTTGCGCGGCGGTTTTTGCCTGCTCCCTTTCGGACCTGAGCCGTGCACCACTCCTTGACCGCCCAGGACATGCCGCCCTCCGACAGCACGCCCCTGGCGACGCGACGCTTGACGCGGACGCCCGGTCGCCGCACACTACGGCCACCGCGGGACTCCTCCCCTCACTCCATCCACACCGATCTACTGCCTGGAAGCTGGCTCACAGGCGCCCGCCACGACGCCCAGTGGCCGCCCAAAAATTTTGTCGGCACCCATACCCGATAGTCGCAAACGACATGTCACTGGCTCGGAACACTGAGGAATTATAGAGTGGTGAGAATGCGAAAACGAGAGAGAGAGAGAGAGAGAGAGAGAGAGAGAGAGAGAGAGAGAGAGACAGAGACAGAGGGAGAGAGAGATAGTTAGAGAATATTGTGATCGATGATATTTGTAGTGTAATATTAAGATTTACGGGACTACTTTAACATCCTGCACGCTCAAAAAGCATGGCTGCTATGTTGCTCACGGTTTTATGAGATTAAAATGCAAGTTTTTAGACCATAAAAATCATGATATTGATGACATCACTGGCCTGATGCTACACCCTGTTCAACTCTTCAAAATATATGCTCACATTGATCCATAGCATAGCTTGCTTTTTAACCTCGCACAAAAAATTTTCAAAAAAATTTTCAATAAGATACTTAAGAATGTATAAAGCCTTAGCGAGGTTGCTACGCCAGACCCATACACGTATTTCGTAGGTCTCAGCCCTTCGTCGGTGGCTCTCGCCCCAAATCAAAAATTCCTAATTATGCTACTTAACGATAAGTGTAGAAATAATCAGAAGTCGTTCACATGCATTCGTTTCTAGATGATGGTGTTATTTGCCCTAATGCCAAATCAATTCAATTAATGATATAGGTATCTACCGTTTGCTCGACATTCTGATCCGTTCTTTGATCTATGACAGAAAATTCTGATGCTAAATAGAATGGGATAGGAGAGTGGTTATAGAAGTCAGTGAGGAACTACAACTAATCATGAAAAATCACTGCCATTATACAATGGTGAACAAAATTTTTGAGAAAAAGTGAAAATTTGGCGATAATAGAGACCATTGAATCCTTCTTATTCAAAACAAAGGTTCCCCACTTTTATATTTATTACACGGCAAATTTCATCCAAACGGAAATATTCGTTTTCTTTGCTTAATTACAATCCTCTTTCATGTTGTTCGAGTTGCTAGTTTTGTTTTGTCAGTTATGAGAGTGCGTCAATAGAGAATATGCGGTAGGCTTCGGATGATTTACAGTTCCTTATGCACTTTGTTGCACTATTTATAAAATTTTGGAGCAGGAAGCGCAGTGCTTAGAGATGTTGGGCCAGAAATATCTCATCGCTGCTATTTCCTAGTTGTTGGTAAAGCTCCCTCCGATCCATGAGAGCTGGCGATTAATACTTCTGGTGAAAAACCGAAGAATTACAATAAAACTGTCCCAGCGTTATAGCCTGACTCATCTCGAGCAGCATTCGACGACATTCTATAAGATAAAGTCACTAGCCGAATCAACTAGAGAGTTTTGCGTATGAAGACTACGAGAATTGCGATGGAATAGATATTATTGAATCACCTCAACGACTATCCACGCGTTACGTTAGCAAACTAATAAATTTGTAAAATGCTTCTTAACATACCGTTTGCGTACTTAACTTTGCAGCCGACTGAAAAGCGCCGCCATATACGTAAATGACTTGTCTTTATATGTCCTGCTTTTTTCCATCACAAACAGTATGAAATCCAAGTGCCAAAAGTGCTCATTGTGTGCAAAATGGGTGAATCTTTCCCAAAAATAGTGGAATATTTGTGCGTTCATTTTGTTCAAAGACTTACTCGTTCTGAAATATCTCGGGAGGCACTAATGCTTTTTCCAATCGCTTGGCCGTTTTGTAATCGCCGTCCTAAGAGGTGTTAGCGATCGCATGTGGTGACGGATACATTTGGAGCTCTTTTATGTTCCCCATCAAAATATGGTTACTGGTCTCGGTTTTCATTGAAGCCCAAGACACCTGTGCTAAGATCTCTCAATTTGGGCTGTTACAAGTTTGCGTGAATTAAATTTAAGTTTGTTTAATTACCACTCGAATTTTTCCGTAGTGACAGCGACATTCTTATGACAACGTCTTTGCTTTTGATTTTTTCCTTTTTGAAATGGAAAGGTGTACAAAAAGGACTGAAAGTTTTTTTTTCGAGAAATCCGCGGTTCGGATGTATTTTGAAATCTGCTCACGTCCTAGCACCTTCATCTTTATACTGACCGCGAAAAGTAAGGAAAGAGTCCACGCCTACCCATATCCTGTACAGGAATGAACGATTGCATGCGAATCATGTGTCTTTTGGCTTGATCGCTCCCGATTAGTCCTCTTTTGATTATCACAAATACTATCAATTTCAACCGAGCCATTTACACTCCTGTGGATTTGGAGGACTTCTTCATCTCCATGTATGCAGCTTGCATGAACCTATTCATGTTATTAGTACTGTACTGGTATGCTCTTCATGTAATGCTCAATTGGTCAAGTCTGAGATCCAATCAGTCAATCTCTTTGCACGTAAAACGTCCATGAGACTCATGTAGCAGCTACAGGGGCAAACACAGAACAACAGAGAGTAACAGCCAGCCCTCAAAGGTTTGATAAACTGCTCATTTGATTACAATGTGTGACTAATCATTGAACCAGGTGGAGATCATTGATGTCCACTATAACATTATCGATTTCTTTCACTTCTGAATTTAGATAAACAAAAATGAGGCCATCTCAATGTACTGAATCCGTTCGACACTAAAGGACTGTATACTGACTGAATCAGTTTCCACGAACTTCATATTGATGAAGTTTATAATTTGTTCTACAAATTCATTTTACCAACAATAAGAATTGAATTAAACCATTAATTGCAAGTTTTGCACAAAACTTACACCTACATTATAGTTACTATCGTAATTGTAGAAACCGTGTTATAATGAGGCCAGTCTTTCTTGGATGGAAAGAAAGCGCGGTTGTCTTCAATGACCGCTGGCTGATATGTTTTACCAGACGTATTAGGATTGAAAGAAGAACTTGGTCCAAGCAACGTGGTAGCCCATGTTAATAGCATAGAGTTACATGCTCCTGGAACTGATAGAGATGGAGAGATGTGGAATCAATCAGAAATCTGAACTAGTAATCAGTATTTCCTATTATACTATCCTATGGTGTTCCTTATCGGTTGACAAAGACCGCCGAAACATCTAAATTTGGCAAATCTCCTATACCCAGAAATTCATGCAGCTTTCTTGCAACATAATGTTCTTGTAATTGTGACGCTTTTGTTCATTATGAAACTGGCAAAGAACCTACACCGTTGATTTTATTGAGCATTGAAATCGCCGTTATGTTCATTTCAAGATCGGATGGTTTTTCAATAGCCTGAAAAAGTTAAGCACCAGCCACTACATAGGCAATGCAGGTTGCCACAAGGCCAATATGAAGAAAACTAGCACGAAATCTTTGAATGGAGGCCAAAAAAAGCATTCGAAATTCCTATTGAAGCTGGGCCAGAAATTCCACTCACCGACTTCTTCCAGAAGTTCAAGTACAGTTTTTCGTCCTCATTCATTGCAGGCTTCATTAAATACACATGTTCTGCAAAATAGTTTCTTGTTATCAGAGATCTAAATTGTAATTGAACAACTTGACGGAAAAAAACTTATCCAGATTTTGACTCAACTTTTGACTTTATTGTGATTTTATATTAGTGAACACATAAATCATTACCTAATCCTTCCGCACTATTACAGTATTTTCAAGCATCAGGCGTCCAATGTCACTGGAATTCGTTGTAAGCATTTATGGTGTCGAACACAAACATGCCAACATTGCCAACCGGAGTCGAGGAAGCTTGACAGTCTTAACACAAGAACCACATTATTCTCTCTCTCTTTCTCTTTGATTGGTTTATTGATATCAATAAAATCATGATTCGCAAATTCTATCAAAAGATAGAGCTGCAAAGTGGATTTAGCTGCTCGAAATAGACAAATAGCCGTGGGCAAAAATATGATATGAAAAAAGCCAGGTCTCACGACGATAGTACAGGAGACGATACAAAAAGTGAAAATTGCGCAGCATTTGCTAAACTTTCTATTTTCCACAGAGGCAGAAAGTACCCAGAGGAAGGGAAAGGTAGAGAGTCATGGCTCAATGAGTAGTGACAAAGGCTTTTGGGAGCAAGATGATGATTCGATTAGGTCCACAACACTTTTCCATAATTGATCAACGAGCGGTCTATTGGGCGCCATAGCTCGGGCTCCTCCCGAACTGTAAGGAGAATTGCCTGACCAAGCATTTTACGTTCTTCATCAAGACGATGAGATTGTTAGCAGCAGTTCCAAGAAGACGCGAAGTAGTTAAAGGCCTCAGATAAGGATGAATGCAAGGAATCAAATGGAAGAAGGGATAGGATTCGCACAGTAAAAATGTGATGACGAGTCGTGTGAAAAAAATTACCCTTAATCAGCCCCTTTCGCTCACCTGTCTACACGCAGCAAGGAGACGTTAATTCTTCAAATAAAGAGAACCACGGGGGGATGAATAATGCAAACATCAGTGCTCCACAGAATGGCTAATTAGTTGTGGGTGCACTTGTACAGATTGCCTGTGCGCAGAAAGTACGTTTGAAAATTGACGCAGGTAGTTTAAATTGGCTGCTAAAATTGTCTAAACATTTCGAAAATTGCTATGCTCTTCCAAATATCCGCAATTTTTTCAACCTTGCTTATTAAACGAAATAGTTTCATGTCAGAGAAAGGTTTGCTTAAGAGTAACGGTAATAATACCTTTCGATCGGCCACTTCAAGACCAAGCCCAGAAAACATTGTAATCTTATATGATATTTTGAGCCTTTCTTGAGGTCTGTCAGGGCACTCATGAAGTGCTAGACACGTGTTTTGACTTTTTCAGCCTCATCAGTAGCATGTGCTCGAAGAACTGACGGAACGAAAAGACACCGTGCTACTGATGAGACTGGAAGTACGAAAAACGTGTCTAACATTTTATAAGTGCCACAACAGACCTATGAAAGGCTCAAAATATGCTATTAAAGTAGCAGGAGTGTCCAAGAATCACAAAAGACACACTTTGTTGATTGATTACGTTTGACTGAAAGGACTTAGAGAGGGTCAGAAGCTTGCATCGCTTTGCCCATGTTAGTGAAGCACTTATATCTCTCAGACCTCCAATCAGCATAAATTAGTAGGAAAAGTTGCCTCAAAATGCTTTCTTGAAAAAGTGCTATATTTTGAGCTCAACTGCTGCTATTCTAAAATATTTGACTTCTTTGTCGATGTCTTGGTCGAGTCGTTTCTGTATGGAATCCTGAAAAAGCTTATGAAATGGTGGAAGTCCGGTGGTACCAGATGAGTGGTTATACTATGACATTTATCTTATCCTTTCGCCAGTTGAATTACTACGTTCATTGGTATAACTACGAGAAGTTGATAAGTATTATGATATAACTGAGTAATCAAAGAAGTTACTATCTATACATCGACTATACTGGGACCTCGCTTGAAAATTCCATATCAAGAGATCTGATATGGCATCTCGATGTTCATGTGTAAACCATGCAATCGACAAGCAATCTTCCTACAACGCAACAAAAGATCATTTCACTTGACGTAGAGTGATACCTTTTCGGCTCCGACTACTAATAGTAGCAGAAGTGAGCCATAGGACATGAGGTACTGATGAGACGTGCGAGACAGCCGAAAAGTACATATATCACTGCGATATCATATCAGATCTCTGGAAATGCTTAAAAGATTCTATCAGACTAGAAAAATTATTTTTAAAGTTGAGAAATTTTGTGAATTGGAGAAGTAAATCGTGCGGATCAAGATGTATGCTGTAAATGATTTTCATTCTTAAACATCCCGTTATCAGTAAATAAATTGGCCTGCAAAATATAAATAAAAAATCAAATAATCTCACAGCGAAACGTCGATCATAATCGAAGCACCAGAAAAATTCAATTGCAATCACTAGTCAACTGAGTGTTAAATCCATTGCAAGATCAGTGAATGATAAATCTCTGCTAGAAAAGTAGTCCTTGAGGTAGAAGTCTAAGTACATAGCGATAAACTTCGTACAGTTGGCGACCACATCATCGAAGAGCCCGGAAAAAAAAAACGTTCTAAGCGAATTGCATCACTGGCTTAGAGCGACAGTATGGCCGAGATTCTCAGCCAGCGGGTAGTTTTCTTGTGAATTACACGATTCTCTGGGGAGGCTGACAATTCAGTTATCAAGAGAAGTAATAGCTGGATGTATGTGTCACGGTGACGCTCGTTTATGTAGCGAAGGCATTCAGGAGGAAAAAATCCTCTTTCAATAAAAAGAGAAAAGTGCATCTTGCCCAGACATTCATAAACCTGCAAAAAGAAAAATCAATGCTGACTCTCATGCCACCACAAAGTGCAATACACTAGTTATTAGATGAGGGCGAATTCCAAGAATTGTTTAGTTTTGAAAGAGATAATTGCGATTTCACCAGCCTACTTGCCTCATCCAGTTTTCATACATCTCAGAAAATAGCCAGAAAAACTGGACATTTCTCCGGCAGAAGAGCTGTGCTATAGCGGCTGGGGCTGGCTCAATGTGGAAATGGAGTATGAACTAAGACAAACTGTATGAAAACAATCATGGCCAAGGCACTATCATGTATAACAGATTGTTTCATTTCTCATACGATAGGTAGCCACTCAAGTTGATAACTAGTTGGCAATTCATAAACGAGCAGAAAAAGGGAATCGGTGGGCAAATTACCGGATCAACAGATAGAGTTGTTGTGATTATACTGCACTGTAGTGAACTATAGAAGCTTCAGTGTTTAGGTGACTCAACAATCAGACATCTTCACTACACTGGTTAAGTGACCTCCGCTATGAGGCTTTATCAGTCACGCTAAGCGATTCGCAGATAATTAGTTCTCCTTTTCAATCTCACCAAAACTGTTACAGCGTTTCTTACTTTGAAAATGTCTTCAAACTGAGAAATCCATCAAACTAAAAACTGAGTAACGCAGTTCGCATTATAAACAAGCTGTTCAAAGCATTCACCACTTTGCTCATCACAAGTCTTCCATTTAATAGTGTAGATCTGTGATACAGAGTCTTAGATGATTAAGGAACGTCTTGGTGCACGTCAGAAAAACAATTAGCTTGAGGTGTGGTGCGGTGTCACGCGTAATCACGATAAATTCCCGCTGATGCTAGTTTTTGGACCATGGAAACCTATCCAAATTCATTACGATTTTTATGGACTGTTGTTTCACATCTCTGTACAATGATAGTGAATTCTATTTAAGTATCCTCTCCGATGTGCTTTTGCTTCCTGTGCTTCTCCAGCGAACTGTTTTAAATGGATCCGGGATCCAATAGTTTGGCTTCGATATCTAATGAGTGCTTTTTTATACAGATCAAATTGGTCTTCCCGTTTAGCCGATGAATCTATCCCTACATACCATGCAGGAATCTGCTGCACCATACCCGAACTTATGCAGTCGTTTTCTCTGCCATTAGGGTAAACTGTGAAATTTTGTACACTGTCGTGTAAGCGGTCATGAATTAGCCGACCTTTAAAATGTTCGCTGGTGCTTCAATAACTGGTATCAACGTCTACACATGGAACATATTTTATAGCTGTGTTAATTCTTTTAGAAATAAAAGCTAAGCTTAACGGCTTCGTGCTAGACTTGTCGTTTGAAGACTTTTTTGTCAAACAATATCCGTGGAGCTATTGTATCTGACCATTAATAGGTATTTACCACTTAACTCTGAAGATACTTCTTTTACTATTTCTCTGCGCGTGCTGGCGGGCATTTGAAATTTCTTATTCACGAGAGATCGCTTTTATGTGCAAGATGAGAGGAAGTAATGAAGCAGCACGTTTTTGTTAGTTGGATTTCGGTATCGTTTGGTAATGTAGACCTTTTTGAATAGATTAATATGTGCGTTTGAGAACCGAAAGTCATTGCCTTCCAAACAGTTATGGTGTACTTCGACGTCTTTTCTAAGAACCCAGGACAAATCTCCATCTGTTCTTCTGCCAAAAAGATGCCGAAAATGATTGTCGACATGTATACAATATCACGGTGGAGCAGTGGCTAGTGACCGAGAACGGAGCATCCGCTTAAGACTTGAACACAGTGGTAACCCATCCACTTGCTGTGTCATTTTCAAGGTTACCGCTTGTGTTTGAAATTTTCATAGTCGTTTAAGGATTGAAACAGTTAAGGTACTCTCTATACATAAATCCACAAGCTGCTTACTCTTTAAGACATAGATGCTTAGTATGCGCGTCGCTCTGTGTTATACAGAAGTTCGAAGATTGCTTCCATTGATGACTCTGTAATTGTGAGTGACAATATGTCAAAGGTGGCGACAAACCCTAACTTTTCCGGGAAGTCACGAACAATGTCGCAGACAGGCTATCTTCAAAATTGCAAGGAGATTCGCTCAACAAGTATTCACCGGAGTTCAAGAAGAAGACGAATAAATGAACTGAACGCTAGAAGTACTGGAGTCGGCACAGTAAAAAAAAACATTGTGAGGACGGATCAATAAAGTAAAGTAGTGTATATATGTCGCAAACCTGACATCATCTTGTTCATGTTCTGCCTCGCCCCAATTTTGACGCCAAATATTTTCTAAAGCAATACTCCAGTTCAGTTAGAGATACCACTGACATATGTTTCTCTGAGCATTCACTGACCATCGAGATATCAGACTGGTTACAGACACTCCTATATTGGCAGTCTTAATCAGTAGTATTTCAGGTGTTCCCGCTGCACATATCTGCCATAGACTTTTGAGTTCACGTTTATATGCTTATCCATGCATGCGCAGGTGTTCCGCTTGTCTGCAAATACTGTTCTAGGAAAGAGTGCTCTTTATGAAGCAGGCTCAACTTGCGCGTAGGGAGAAACTGGTAAACTACCAACATGAATACAAGCTTCGTGATTAGAACGAGTTAGGACATAAGTATGTATAAAAAACCAAACAGTGAAGTAAGTGGACTTCAATCCCATAACGCTGAAAGCATACGACACGGTAGAGCCGAGTAGATCGAGTATAAAGTCTACCAAAGTCTCTAAACTATATAAACTGCGTTGATCTAGAAGAATTAAATTGACCACTAGCGCTCGCTTCTATATGAATTCCACTCAAAGTAACATTGCCCGCCAAGGAAATTAGTTACGAGGACATCGAGTTAGCTGAAAGGACATGACTCCCTTTACCTGACCACCTAAATGATATTGAAGAAAAAGTTCTCCTTGGAACACATTGAAGCTTGCGTCTTCCTCAACACAGATGCGATCATCAACATCGATCAATCGGACAACTATCAGCATAAACTGAATGTGTGGTAGAAAAATGTGATGCCGAATCTGGCAATCTTTATAGCTTCCAAACCGGCGTCAAGTTACGATAAAGACAAAATCGATAGGTTATACGTGGATCTAGAAAAATTACATGAAAAAGACTATATTTTCTTCGAGATCATTGTTCTTCAATTCAAAGGTGAGATTTAGCTAAAAAGAACGCCTTGTCAACAATATCAATTTCAAGGATAGAATTTGGTGAGTACAGAGAGAGGCTGAGTTTATCATAACGATCAGAAATATACAGGGTAATTCACAGTTCCAGAACATAGCTCTTAACGTCGACGGTGAAACTGTTCCAAGAGAGTGCCATAAATACGGGATAATGATCGGTTCTGCCTGACAAAAGTCGCTATTTATCCGAAACACTACTCATTATATTATCATGGTCCGCTTCGCGAAAGAATCATATTTACACAAAAAGGAAAGGAAGTTGTAAATTTACAAAACAAAATAAAATATCATCATGAAGTGAAATTTATCCAGATCATTTACGACTTTCAGGAAGACAACGTAATCTACAGCATTGTTGGAGAATTGTGGAAGCTTATTAGATAAAATTACCTTAGTGCTAAAAGGCTGGGAATTCGAAAGCCAATACGGTATATCTGTCTGGAAAAAACGATCAGGACAATAAGCAACCGCGGAATGGCACATCGCCAGCTCCTTAACTTGCCTTACAACGCACTTCCACTTCGTCATCAACTCAAAGCTTGAATTTCACACATCACCCGTTAGTAAGCAAAATTCTCATTGATGAAAAAGCAAGCGTTCAGTGCGGAAACACTTTGCAGACCCAAGATCGCTCCAGCGCAGTTGTCTTAGAGTTTTAGAAGAAATCACGTCTGACCAGCGTTTCGACGTGTCAGTGAGGATAACAGATCCGCCAAGCTGCCAAGTGAAGATAAGAGTGAAAGGCGCTAATGAAAGTAAGTAAATTCCAAGATATTTTATGTCAGTTTTTGAAAATGACGGCATCAACTCAAAATTGGTCACTATTTCCTCACAACATGGTTTGAAAGCAATGCACATCAGGTGTAGCGCGTATAACACAATCATCGTTCAACCTCTTCCAGTCCGGTAGTCCAGTCTCTTTCCATTGTTAATGCCATTCTATAAATTAGTCTTTACCACTTCAAATTTGAAATTAGATATAGAATTCTAAGAAAAGTTTTTGCGCTTCTGTTAACGTGTGTATGCTCCGTATTCTTTTATGGACTCTTCCATATGTTTGGTGTATACACAGCTCTCATGTGTGAAGAAAAATCACTGCCCCACTATGCAATTATACTGGTGTCAAAATTCACTGGAGATGTATGTGTTATGTACGACACATAACAGTGATTATTTCGTGATTTTGATTTCCTCATTCCAGACAGTACGATAAGGTTATCACGAATGAAATTTATCAATGAGTTACTTGTCAAACATGATGCTGCTCATTGCATATGATATCAGATCATGAAAGTAAAAGGATTTCTGCCACTTTTACGTCATTACTCAGTCTGTTTCAAGCGGATCCGGAATCCAATTGCACCATCTGATTGCTGGCATCGAGATCTATCTAAAAATACTGGCGTCTTGGCTGAAACGTGTAAAAGCGCGCAGAGAATTCATGTTGAACAATAATCACTGATGATGCGCTTTAATACAGTATAGCACCACTTTTTACGTCATTACTCAATCTGTTTCTATCGGATCCGGAATCCAATTGTACCATCTGATTGCTGGCACCGAGATCTATCTAAAAATAATCGCATCTTGGCTGAAACGTGTAAAAGCGCACAGAGAATTCATGTTGAATGATAGGATTATTTTTAGATAGATCTCGGTGCCAGCAATCAGATGGTACAATTGGATTCCGGATCCGATAGAAACAGATTGAGTAATGACGTAAAAAGTGGTGCTATACTGTAATAAAGCGCATCATCAGTGATTATTGTTCAACATGAATTCTCTGCGCGCTTTTACACGTTTCAGCCAAGATGCGATTATTTTTAGATAGTTCTCGATGCCAGCAATCAGATGGTACAATTGGATTCCGGATCCGATAGAAACAGATTGAGTAGTGACGCAAAAAGCGGTGCTATACTATGATAAAGCGTACCATTAGTGTATCATTCAACATGAATTCTCTGTGCGCTTTTACACGTTTCAGCCAAGATGCGATTATTTTTAGATAGATCTCGGTGCCAGTAATCAGATGGTACAATTGGACTCCGGATCCGATAGAAACAGACTGAGTAATGACGTAAAAAGTGGTGCTATACTGTGATAAAGCGTATCATCAGTGATTATCAGCTCCTCCATCAGCCACAGTCTCTTCAACAGTAGTGGTCTCTCGCCAAAAATGAGAAAATAGGTGAGAATAAATATGATACCCTCCTAGAAATCTCGGCTGACACGCTAGATTTGGATAATTGACGGACTGACCATAAGAAGTGTAGGAAAACAGTTTCATGTGCTGAAGTAAGCCACGGAGAGAGAATGAAAGATATAGGTGTCATACTGGCCACTATTCGCTACATAAAAATGACACCTGTAGCAATCACTCTTCCGAGACTGCTAACTAGTCCTGATAATGTCGAGTACACAAGATTTCTTGACAGTGATCAACGGTGACTCTAGTATCTTTTCTTTTCTCACTTTTTAGCATTAACTCGATAGATATACTGAGAGCTTTTGATTATGCGACTTTTGCACACAGTGAACGTTAACTATCCGAATCCAAAAAAAGCTCTAGTGCCATTTCTGGTGACCCATGCATACCAGCTGTAGTAACATGAGTACATTTTCGTTAGACGGCACGTGATCAGAAACCGACTACTGGGAATTTCTCAAGAATGTTAGTCGTCATTCGAAAGCTCGAATCTCTAGCTAACGCCGTACATGCCCCGTTTGATGAGAAACTCTTTCTGAAACGCTTTAATGAGAAAAACATTTGTGTTTCCCACGCGTGTTTTTTGAGCAAGACAGACCTCTTTCTTTGGACTGTGAGTAATCATTCAATAGCGCAAGATTCGAATATTCCAACGCTATGCTTGTTTGCTTTAAAGATCGTTTCTGTGCAGTTTAGCAGGGAAAATATGATTGATTCACATTAGCAAGCAACTGTACTTTGGTCAACTCACGCGCTGCGGGCTGGGCGACAGAGAAAGGGGACGGCACGATCACCGATAGATGGCGCCCAAGTAAAGGGCGCTATTTGTTACCTGATTAGGAATTGTTTCTTCGTTTTGAAAGAAACCTCTATATCGAACGTCTGACTCTGATGCCAAAAGACTTCCTCTACACGTTCATTCGCTTTTCGTGCTTGCAGCGGAGTATTAGTTAAATTGCGAGGCTGATGTGAAACGTAATTTTATTTTGAATCTTACAGTGTTATAATTTTTGAACGGCTTCGTACGTATCTAGCCAGAGATGTAAGTTTTCAAATGATTGCTAAAACTCCTGTCAAAATTTCTTGTCAAGCGAAAGGGATCGGATTTTCACGCCGTGCTGTCGGAAAAGAACCTAAACAGGACTAGAGAACTTTAGTGCAGCGCAAATATTATTTCTAGGATAAATGTATCTAATAAGAGTAGATTTTCATTAACACGATCACACGTGAAAGCAGAGGGGGATCTAGATTTTATTTCGTAAAGTGTTTATTTGGAAACTCTAAGAGAAATCCAAGGAACAAGTAAACGTTCTTGACAAATCCTTCCTCAATATCCTAAACAATAAGCATTATAACATTTGCAACAAGTTGTTTTAAACTGAACTTTGATCGTTTATAGATTTCTGTCTGTAGCACCAGTTCTATGCTCCACAGCGTTCATGATTTTTTTTTTACAATGGTTTCAAGTGCTCTTAAACCCTGAGTAGTTCTACTTGTTCCTACACAAATATCATTGCTCATATGCGAATGAATATGAATTTGCGCCACTTTACTTTTGAACCACTCGTCCATAGTCTTTACGAGTAATCCCTGACGCTAGCAATGGCCACTCATATCTAAAAATCTCTCGGCAAACAATCAACCTAATCAACTCAACAATCTGCATTCTCAAAACTAAGCGCATCTTATTAAGATTTTCTAGCTTTTGGTTGTTACGGTCTTCGGCAAGCACGACGTCGATATGGTCATCTCAGCGCACTACATGAATCTCGATTAATTATTTCCTAAGCTGTAATTGAAGCTGTAATTCCAGTTTTCATTTCCCAACGAGGTAAAGGATACAGTAATGCAACCCTTTGTTCTTTGTTTTTCGAGTGCAAAAAATATGATTTTTTGATCGATAGAAACCAACTGACTGTTAATTTCATCAGATCTATCCATATCATTCATAGTTACTTTCGTTTCCGATGGTCCATTTGAGTAATAGGAGTATTCGTAATTGCCTTCATCTGTTTCTTTTTCACTAGTAAACCTCCTAAAGAATGTAGAAAACTCGTCAGAGAAAAACCTAAAATTCTAAGACAGCCCTTTTATTTGACTTAATTGAAGCTGCTCTTTATGATCAATACGTTTTACACTAGCCAAATAAACAGAGCAATCGTTTAGACGACAACGAACGACAGAACTTCGAGGCATTTTTATTTACAGCTAGATGGGAGTCATGAATGGTCGTTTACTGGTGCAATGTACCAACTCATAATGATGATCCGAAGTTACAACCTGTCCAGATCAATCCAGCGTTCAGGTTGTCGAAATTCTCAACTGGGCTCAATATGGCAGAGGGCAGTCGATGCAGACATTCGATGGAGTCAACAACTTTGATGCCGCCCACGTAAAGTATTGGCGGTGCTAGAACAAATTGATCAGTAACTTTGTAGAAACCAATGCGGACATCATACATACGTTCGACTTCAGTCTCGGAACGAGGCATGCTGTACCACGAAACACTGCCAAAAACTGCAGTACTAAGAGGAGAAGCTTTAGCTCTTACATCGACTAAAATGGAGGGCTCAAACTCGAAGGAAACGCTACACGAAGAATCAAAAACCTACACTCGATTTCCACGCTGGTCTCGCTAGGTAAAAGTGAATATTCCGAATAGATGTAGTCCGAAAGTGCCGTTTCCATTTCAGTGCTCGACGCTGCAATACGAGAATTATGTTCGTAACAATATTTATCACGCATTAAAAAGGAGATTTTCGTAGTTGACGAACAAAATCTACGCACATGCCGTGAGTGGTTCAGCTTCCTCTAACACCATCTCTTGAGCACTTTCAACGCTTTCTGCAGTTACCGTTAGAGGCTTGACTTCCTCCTCTAACATCTCTTCGGCAGTCTCGCTACTTATTATAGCTGCTGTTAAACGTCCAACTTCTTGCAACATCGCCTAAGCAGTGTCGACGCTTTTTGCAAAAGCCGTTAGAAGTTCAAGTTTTCTTTCGGAATCTCTTGATCAATTTCGAGAATTTCCGCCGTTACCATTGAAGATTCATCTTCTTTTTTCAACACCTTTTAATCAGCTTCTGCGCTTCCCGCAGTTGCCGTTAGAGGCTCGAATCCTTCTTTTGACATCTCTTGGACAACTTTGACACTTCTTGCAGTTGTCGTTAGAGGTTCGGTTCCTTTCTCCAACATCGCTTGAGCAGATTCGATGCTTGTTGCAGTCACCGTTTGAGGTTCGGCTTCTCCTATCAACAGTGCTTCAGCAGTTTCGACACCTTCTCTACTTTCTCCTTCTAAATTACTAGATTTAGTTTTAGTAGTCTTTAGGGGAAAAAGGTCAGACATTTCTATCTCATATCCAACGCAATAGGCCATAATTATCCAAGAATTGACTTCAAGTAACATCGAAAAAATGCTACATAAAGGCCCAACCTCTCAGAATTTCTATGTATTGATTAGGTGGGGCCTTTTTCTGCAGAATTTCATTCTTTGAAAAAGCTTTGTCTCGTGAAAATGTAACTGATAAGAGTTCAAGAACCTCGGATCAGCAAAGTAGCTGATTATTTATATGAACATAAGAAAAAAATGTGTCGTTGTTGAAAATAAGCATTCAACTGTTTTGCAGAATTTTTCCAGAATTTATTCTTTCCTACTATTTTCGAAAATTCAAAACTCATGTTGACGATCACAGCTAAAACAGGAATAACTTAATTTCCTTTGTAAATTTATTTCTCAGGCGAATTTCGCTTATAATTAGAGCTCGGACCACGGTTTATTGCAAGGTGCCAAGTTGAGGCGAAGTGTGGCCATGCATCACTTAGGGCGCAGATTTTTTGGGAACACGAAGCTCTTGCTTCTAGTGTCTTGCTCCGAATTCTACTTTACACTTATATGTAACCACACTTCAAAACTGTAATCAGTCTTTAACGTGCCGCGTTGGTTCAAAGCACGCGATAGCTGTTTAGGAGGGAGGCGCTCAAATGACCATATTTGATCTCATAATCCACAATTTTTATCGTCACTTGAGAGTTATAAAACTAGTAGAAAATCGATTATTGTAAAGAGACTCCAATAAGGATATTGGCAGTTGGCAGTAGAAACAATGGCGATGCTACCAGATGAGGAATAAAATAATCGTTTGTCAAAAGATATTTTTATGTTCCGCGATGCAATTAAGCATTGTAAATCTTCCTCATAATTGCTTTCATGTATTGCTGAGAGAAAATGTTATAAATTCTAGAGTGCTAATAAACGTAAAATAATTGCAACTGTGAAGCAAGCTATAGAAAGTGATAGCGGAGGTCTATTGAGCGGTTTTTTGGACTCAGGTAATTTTGTCCAAGATTCCTACCAAATGGTTTGCCGCCTCATCGTGGTTGCAAATAATCCGGGATCTCTCAGTACGAAATACAGTCGGAGGCTCAACCCACCAGCAGGCTACGCAAGATGAGAAGAAATCCGACGTTTCCACTCGGAAAGCCCATCTAGGAGCAAACCGTGCCAGGAATGACCTCCGCTTCAGTAGCTACTATACGCAAGGTGACAATCTTCTTCTGAAGCAAAAGGACCGGAGAATTCTCTATATGGTGACGACCTGAGAAAGCCTCTGCTAAGCTTATCTCTGGATTTCAGAGAACAAAACAGCTAAACTAGCACATTTTTGTGTGCTGGGGTCCTCAAAATTCTTGAAGACGGACTGTCCAAGTAACCAGCTGAGCTGAAGATTTTATAAGCTTTAGTCAAAATGAGAGCACTTTGTTCCAAACTCGCTGGCCAACTAATGGCGCATCGCCTTGCAGCATTTCGTTTCCAAACCGTTGCCGAAATAGGTTAAATTCGAACACTCCGGTGAAAGCCTTCTCAGGCAGGATACGCTTGATGAAAAATTCTAGTGATAATGCTTACGATCAATCAGTTCATTCGCCTCATGGCCATAATCATAAGTCGATAGTACGTCCAAAGCTGTTTCAACGTCCAATTTCAGCGAGTCGCCTAAAGAACTATTCATCAAAATAGTCCATCTGGGTAGGAATTTGCTCAAGGAAATAGGTGAAAGTGGTGAAGTACTGACAATTCCAGACTTTTGAATCCGCTAAATCATTTCTTGGATCACAGGTGAATTCTGAACAATTCGACGCCGTCATACCTTCGCTGTCTAAATTGACTTGAAATAATTAACAGCTATCAGATAGAAAACTGTCCTTAGTACAACATTCGTTTTTGTGTAGGATTAGTGGATTCTTGTTTGATCACTACATCCTCGCATACACTCATGTTCATGTGTATCAATCGTTGTGACCGTACGAAACATATAGGTCAGAGATGGTCTGCAAGACATGCATGGTTGTTAGTCTGATCTCGCACTAGAATCAAGCTTTCCACCTCTGCAGATGCAAAGGTACGGACTTGTTTGACAAATCTCTTTTTGATACATCATTATTAGAGTAATTATGGAATCCGATACTCCTGATCACTATTATCTACATCATAAGGACAGGAAATTTTGGCTGTATTGATAATGATGTAAAGAGGCATGTGCGGAAGAAAATTTGGATAAAGTTTGTTGCAGGACGTATTTACATTTAGACTCCTCAATTCTAATTTTAAACTTGACGAATAATGCAGCGTTAGCAAGATGTCAGTGATAGCCAGATCCTAGAACACTCACCGCTACGGTAACGTTCATCGCTATCGCTAGGATCCATAAGGAGACAACTGTTTCTCACTAGAGCTGAAGAACAATCAAACCTTACTAAAATTACTTTCAAAAACATAAACTAAGCACAAACCACTCTCAACATTGTTTGATAGCTAAGAATAAGGAATTAAGCCAATTTCATTTTTTAATTTTTTTTAGCCATGACACAGTCGATAATCTTGTGAGTGTGTGAATCATTTCTTCTGATAATGTTCACAGTACGCATCAATAACAAAGTATTGAAAACTTATGAGAGATTCTCCACGGAATGGTTGCAAGTTGGTAAAACGATGGGATCAAAGGTGATATGACATTGTAAAGGTGACATACCAGGAGGGAAAAAAGGACTAATTATCTTTTTTTAGTCTATCCGTCTAAAATTTCACAAGCACCATCTTCTACCTGTAATGAAGGATAAAGCTCTCGGCGTCGAGCAAGCCCTGAGAGTTGCGCTACGCATTAGACTATATCACGCATCGTCAGCGTGACTGAATGCATATCTGGTTTATACTAAGAAAGCAGTGCTTGCCATTGACCAAAGGTTGATATACATTGCAGTCTGTAGCTACCTCGAGATCTTGCTTTCAATACTAATCGTTTCTTCATCTGTCTAGAAGAAATGGATCTTACTAAGAGAAGACGATAGTCCAATTTCGTGTAAACATTTGTGACAGCAGAGGCAGGCTTCAGTTTTTTCCTCGTCATGTCTTGATGACGCTGCGGTTAATTTGCCTGATTTTAATCTACATCTCTTCAACTGTAAGCGACCAACTCGAGATTTCAGCTGAACAAATGAATCGATGCTCAAATCAAACCAAATTGACAAGTGCGCTTACGCCACCGACTCTGCTACTGTCGCACGTTCCGAGAAACAGTGCATCTGCGTGTCACAGACTATGTGGGATGACTTACGTATTCTTCTTTTGACGTATCTGACGTATCGCACCCTTTTCTTCTAGGATGCCTGACTTGGTTCTCCATAGAGAACACACATAGAAGTAAAGAAAAATAGAGGCACAAACTGGTACCTGAAATCTTCAAGATTAGGTAACCTGAAAATGTCCTGAGGTTTTAGCAGCCTCTCCGTACTTGCGCCAGTCACGATCTGATATCGGCGGCTCTTCCGGGATCAGTGTGTAACTGCCATCAGCATAAACGAGACCACAACCATGCCCATATGCATGAATATATCTAGGCGTGCACAGAATGTGTGTGCCAGGTCAGCGCTACGGGATGGGGGAGTTTATATTTCAAATCTACATGCATCCCAGGTAAACAGTTGCTTTCAATCCATGCCCAATAATCCAACCGTTGGCTCAACACGCTATGTCGCCTCGCTACTAAATAATCAAATATCTCTCTGTGACAAATGTGGATGATCTTCAAAAGTGCGTGCTGAATTAAGGAATAAGCTCATATAAAGGTGACATAAGTGAAAAAACATCTCTTCAGTTTTGTACCATTTGAAAACATTACGTCAAATTTGCGAAGTTATCAATCACCTTTAGACTGAGTAGAAGTGAGATCAATCGCGTTATGGAAGTTACTCTTCGAGCTCAACGTTCTTTCACGTATTTTGATAATTTTGCAGCTTCACAAAACTTCATGCAGAGCAAGACCATATAAATAGTGCAATCATCCTTGGTCTCCTTATAGTTGGCGAAGCCTCGCTGGGCTTTGCGAAATGCTCTTCCCAGCTTCTGCAGCTTCTGCCATAACTGCTGCTCTTCTCTCTTTAAGGTCTTCTTTTATCGCTTCTCTGCATCGTTTTCGCAAGTTCGGACGTAAGGTTTCGGTTGCCTGCGGCTCGTGCGATTCCAACGTTGACGTATCAGCTCGAGTGTCTGCGGAGACAAGCGTCTCTCTTCGTGACCTTAGGACTTTCGGCTTTTTTAGCGCCAACGTGAAGATGTTCAACGAGTCGATCGTATTCTTCGTCGATGTTGTCGACAACGGTATCTTCCCAAGAGCCGACTAATGATTTTGAATACATCCCAGTTTATGGTAGTTCTGGGACTTCGTTGTTTGTATTTAGCGGCTTTCTCTCCTCTCCTCGAAAATCGGAACGTTACGCGAAGGAGGCGATGGTCTGATCCGTGTAGAACTTGGGAACAACAGCGACGTCGGTCAGGCAAAACCTTCGATTTACTATGATGTGATCTATTTCGTTATGGTACTCTCCATTGGGAGACTCCCACGTCCATCGCTGAGAGAGAGGCTTATGGAATTGCGAGTTACCATGGATGGTTTGGGTCGTCATGATAAACTCGGATATGCCTCTCACCCTGTTCATTCCATTCTAGTCCGTGGGTCCCTATGTGACGTTCTTCAGACGTTCTTCTAGGTCCAATTTTTGCGTTAAAATCTCCGACAATGACCTTGCAGAATGTATGATCTTCTCTGAAGAATTTTTCGAGGTCCATATAGAACGCTTCGACTTCGTCTTCGTCATAGCTTGATGTTTGGTGCGTAAGCAACGAAGTTGTCAAAGCGGCATAGAACCACATCGTTTCAACCGTAATCGTCCGATGCGGTTGTTAGTTGTTCGAACGAATCAATTGTTCACGGTCAAATTCGATTTGACGAGGACGCCAACGCCACCGACACCTCGTGCGATCGCATATTCCAAGGAACAGTTCTTCTCCGGTGTCATAGACAGCGTGAAAAGGATGGCGCCTTCTCGTCTCAGCCAGGCCAATGACGTCGTACCTTATTTTTCTTGCTGAATCAACAGATCTTCTACAGCGGATTGTGAGCAAGGGTTCTTGCATTGTAGGTACAGATCGTTCATTTTAGTGCCGTTTTCGATCTTTGCAGCCTAGTTCGGCCCTGAGATTTTAAGTAGCCTCTCCGTACTCGTCCTAACTGGCGCTGCAGTACCAGGGGCTCTTTCGGGTCAGGGAATGATGCCCATATTTGTTACTGTTTTTGGCATTTTGATACCCAACGTGTACTTGCCAGGCTCTAAACGTGGGGGTGGGTACTCACGAGTAGCTTGCCAGTCTCTCTCGGAGGAGCGGGAGGAGCTTATTTGTTGGAGGCGACTCCCTAACCGCCTCCCATGTACTTCCCAGCCGCTTGATTGCAGGCTTTTGGCCGACTTGACTCGTAGAAATAGAGTTTTGTCAAGTCGGCACTGCAGAAGCCGGGAGCTCGTCCCCTGAATCCACCTGCGTCTCTGGGAAGCACACGGTCTGCTTTTGGTTCGCGTTTTTATTCCCCTATCCACACCTGGGGACGCGCCACGTGCCCTCGCGACTAACCGGGCGGGTATCCCCTCAAAGAGGGAGGTCCGGTGGGAGGCTTTTCGAGTCTAGATTGACCATATAAGTAGTGTGGTATATATTTTTATAATTCATTTGAATGGAAAGGTCGGTAGAGAAATTTTTGAGAAGCTGAAATTACATGGTAAGGGCACAGAAATGCATTTTTTGATTTTCTTTGCAAAGAAATCGCCTTCTTTCATCTTCCTTGATTATAAAGTTCAAAAGTTCAAAAACATTTAGCAAATGAGATGAAATGCTATCGGCGTTGATTACTCCTTGGAGGATGCGTCATGTATTCGAGCTCGTCAAGTTTGAGGTGACTGAATGCATAATTGGCCTTTAGAACAACTCTCGGTAACCTACCGATGTACCAAGTTATCGAACTGCCGGCATAGCAGTATGATTCTTAGGCACAGGGTCAAGCCATAGATTGCGAGTCGCAGCATAACCACCTTTATCTTGTCTTTGAAGAAGATTGGTAAGGACAAACAACTCGACATTGATAAATCCTGTGGGATATGCCATGTGTTCATCGCAATTTCTAACTTTGCACAAGGTGACTGTATAGCGTATCTGGCCTTTACAAGGCTCGCGGTAGCCTCCGCTATATCGAATTAGTGCTGTTTATTTTCTTAATGAAGTCTGGGACCAGTCCGGTACCACTTTACCTAACGCGGAAGGATGGATGGCTTAGTGAGCCATGGGCGTGAGATCGAACCATCGATCTTGTAAGCGACGCAGAGCACCTATAACCACTGCATCACATGCGCTCCTAGAAGATTGATGTTAAACAGAAATTCTAGAATATTTACGCGCATAAAACACTTTAGAAAATCTGGATAGAATAATTGTATGTGGTACTGATTGCCTATCGATGATACTCAGATGAACACCGCTCAAAATATAACTGATTGGCAATTTTCGAGGACAAGGGAAAGTGTGTTTCCAAAAACATAATGACGCTCTGTGTTGGCGGGTAATGATACGCGACCACTACAGGATGGATTGCCTGCTGAAAACAAAGTATGATCAACGAGTGATTGGTGTCATTTACAACCATGCTGTATATCAGGGCCTCGCCGAGTGAGGTTCATCATTCTCAAGGTGAAACACCGAAGAAGATTCACCTGGAATGACAACGAAGACAAAGAACTCAGCAAGGACGAACCAACTTTGGATAAACGACCCAAATCATTGACTCTGCAGAACACCGAAAGAACACTAGCCGAATAAAGCTTCTTCATCATAAAATGTATTTTGGATAAATTCCAAGAATCCAGAAATAAACTGCGTAGACGAATAAACTATGATTATTCATAACCTAGTCTCACATCTTTGGCTTATTTCCTGATCTAAGCACTTTGCACTTCACGACAAATCTCACCCCTGCAAGACTCCTTGAGTCTGGTCCAAAATAATTAATCAGAAGGCTTCGCAGAGAAGATTTGATGATTGGAAGATAAGGAGCAAAATGGTATGTGTTTGAAATCAATGACAAACCATTTTACTATGCGAGTAAGATTTATGCAAAGTGTTTGACTAAGTAATGTGCGAGTCAATTCTACCTTTTTAAGCTCCAAGTACATGTTGAAACATCACCTACTGTGAGAAAATTTCGGCATCACTTCCGTATCTGCTCACCTAGAGAACTGAGATATCTTCTTTATACTTGACGCAATAGCTTTAAAGATCGACTTTCTATTAACTTCGGTGTCAAAGTTAATTCTTAAAGTATAAAAAACTTGGCTATTTTAGCGGACGAGAGGTTGGTAGACGACGTTGTTGTTGCCGCTGTTGATGTTGACTCTATATTGCATTACGAGTACGAGTAGCACGAGCAATACTAGTAGTTTTCGAAACGTCAGCCAACTACTCGTACTACGATTTCAAGTCAATATCAACAACGACAACAACAATGTCGTGTTGTACCAACCTCACACTGGCTAAAACAGCAAGTTTTTCACACTTCTTTATACTGTCGAACGAAAGTATATCACTGCCTCTTGAGTTTCACGAATCTGCGATACATTTAGCTGTTTTCATCCAATGGTAATATCATGAAAACTTGATCATTCCTGCATAAGGTAAACTAGGCCACAATACAGCAAAGGCCAAAAACTGGTATTGAGCAGCGATGTCCGAGTGGTTAAGGAGATTGACTAGAAATCAATTGGGCTCTGCCCGCGTAGGTTCGAATCCTGCTCGCTGCGAAAGTTTTGATTACGCTCCGGTGTGTTGACTCGCCGACGTCGAGACTAAACACCGATGTCAGAGTGGAGAATCACACCATTCGCTCATACTTTTTTCTTAAGACTATGTTCAAAGTTCGTTATGCCTATTAATTACTTTTGAACTACGATGTCAGAGTGGGTAACACGTTGACAACGGCGGTGAAGTCCTGCGCGGCATGCGGCACCATCACGCGGCGAGCTCGGTGGCTACGATGACGTTGTGGTAGTTTTCTAAAGGAGTGTGGATTTTTATCGTCATTAGAGGGAAATTCGTGGCCAGGGAATGGTAAAATATGATAGAAGAGAGATCGGTAAAGTCATCTGTAACAGAGCAATGGCTACGCTTTCTCCTAAAATCTCGAATGTCGAGGGAAAAGAAAGATACTGATTAGCACGAACTCTGCTTGCGAAACGTTAGCCTTTCTCGTTAGCACAAAGTAAAATAAGCGTCATTTCACAAAACAGACCTAGTGGGAGAATAGGCATTTCTCAAGCTATCGAATGACTACAAAAACAGTTATATAACAGCTGGAAATATGTTCCCTTTCACAATAACGTGTTTTTCTCGTTGAAACATAGATGATTTCTCTATACATGGGCATTCCCTTAACTATGAAACTTTTATGAAAGTCTTTTCTATTATAATTCGACACTAAATCAGGATAACCCCTCAGTACCTCAGACAACCAAACTAATTCCCAAATTTCCATTGCAAGGCGTAATAATAGAGACCAACGCCAGATCGCTGTCAAAGCGTTGAAAACACTGATTTGAATTCAGTTGGGTTCAGCACACATATGCTTGAATCGTGCTCGCTGTGAAGCTCTTGATTACACTCCAGTGTTGTCGGCCTGTGAAATCCACTTCGTGCAGCGATGTCCGAGTGGTTAAGGAGATTGACTCGAAATCAATTGGGCTCTGCCCGCGTAGGTTCGAATCCTGCTCGCTGCGAAACTTTTGGTTACACGCCAGTATAATCAGTCAGCGACATTGAACTTGTGTGCCGATGTCTGTGTGCTTTAACGGATTGGGCACGGCAGCCCGCAGCGACGAGTACATCGTGATGCCGTCCATCAGAAGTGAGGGTGCTGGTTCGATCTCCTGCTACGACACTGCACTGAAATTTTCTTCATGGTATCTTCTTGTTTTCAATGAAATACGCTCAAATCATCGACATACCTCATCTCAAGTAGTAACACCGCAAACAAGTGATCAATGAATAACTTATTTACTACCAATTATTCAATAACGTGCGTCTCATAACAACACGTCTTCTGAGTGACTGCGCTGCGTGCAACGTGAGAAATCAAAGTAGTACATAGTTCACTGCCAAACACACCATACTCTGGAAAAACAAAGCACTTTTCTGTTAGACGGCGACCATAAAATATTCAAAAGTTTAACTTTCTATAAACCTCGGCATAATTGATTGAAATATGAAAATCGAGAAAACTTATCTTGATTAGCTGACGCGAGGTTGGTAAATTAGTCGTACTAATTTGGCTAACGTTTCGGCGACCCTCATTCTTCAGTGCCTGGGCGTATGTAGTATTA
>JAHQIW010004717.1:0-19698 GCA_019055375.1 Parelaphostrongylus tenuis
AAACTCTGACCAATTTTGTACTGTGTTGCACTCATTCAAACTAACACAGTAATGAAGAGTGATTCTGAAGAGCCAATTTACGAGCGGTGAAAAAAGGTATTGTCATCCAGAATGTTGCCCTACTCTGTGATGACGACCGGAGGTGTTCAGTGCGACATGATGATCAGGTGAAGGAAACTAATCGACTTTTGCGACTCTACATGCTCGATGTTCGGGAGCCGATGTAGAATAGATCAGAGGAATGAAGTGTGAGAAAAGTCATATTAATCTTGCAAATTAGGAGCCTGGAATAAGTTGTACGACTGAAATTTGTGCTCATTTCCAAATCCAAAGAAAAATTTAGAAGGTCGTACTGGTGCATTTCTCGTCAAGGATGCTATAGAAATTCCTCCGGTAATAAGTTGTCTTTCCTTAACGATGAGGTGCTTCCCACGACTCAAACTTTCTCGTATGACTGCCAATAGAACGTGCCCTGAAGCTCGAACGTTGTAGCCGCCTCAAGACCGTGACGTGTTCTTCTCTTCGCCGGTACAGTACATCAATAAGGCCTCGACAAAATCAGGCCCAACACTAAAGTCTCCTCTTCCTAAGCTATTCAATGGCTGCTAATAATCTAGTGAAGCTCTAGAAGAAAGAGCTGGCGTGAATTATCGATTGGTCTAGTGTATGGGCAAAGGTAAGTTACTGCTGACAGATGGTGACTGTAGAAGACGAATGTTGAATTACTTTTTTAGCAAGAGGATTCATCAGCAAGTTCACAAATATCCATCTTTTCTACAGAAATAACCACAAAATGAAGAATACGAACTCGGACAAAGTATAATTAAGCCGCATATTGAAACTTCCCCATATAACTTCCTTCTACGAGTTGTACATAAGAATTGTGTTATCGCGTTACGCTCTTATGAGACAAGCGGTAGAAATGAGCGAGAAAGGTTGAGACTATGTCCCTTTTTCAGCGATATAACTATCGTGTAGAGAAGTGTGCATTTCTGGAACACAAAAGCATTCTTTAACCCGTTCGGGATGCAATTGGAATCGCTGTGTGCAGTGCGAATTACAAAACGGCATGCAATTATCGTTATTTAATTAGAATCTTTTCTTTGTTTGAAACTAATTTTTGGATTTTTGCGTTAATTTGCTATAGCACAATTTTCACCATGCTCTCATATCCTTTTGGCCCATATATATCCCTTATGTATGAAAAAAAAACTCTGGTTAACTACCCAGTGAAACTGTATTAACATTCAATTAACGCCATGAATTGTAAGCCTGATATTACGATATAAATGTTTCAGTTTCAATGCTTTCATTGTATACCGTAGTTGAAATTTGTCTTAGTGAATGTAAAATAGGAAAAAAAATGAATCGCTCGTCAAGAATAATGATCTATAGTGCATGCTAAAACAGTTCATCGACAACTCTTACTCATTATTGGATTTCCCAAGACCGACTATTGATTAACCTCGGCATTGAGGAATATTCCGTGATTTTCTTTGCTTCAGCACACACGAGGTTTTTACTACAAGTTCATTTTGTACAAAGTAGTACAATAGAGATCGTATCCGTGGCTAACGTTTTGCCAATCTCGCCTTCCTCAGAGCCTGAGCGTTTTGTTGTTATGGTGTCCACTAAATATGTAGACCAGCCGCACTGTGTCTTACATAGGCAACAATTCTAAGGATTTTAGTCGATTGACCTAAGGACTATTCCTTATACCTCACTCAAGTTGAAGCCTCTTTCAATTACTTCAATATAATCACCTGTACGTGGCTGTGGGTGTCCGCCATTAAACCAGTGCCCTCATTTGCCCAGCTGCTTCACATGTGTATCCACCGTCACCTATACCGCTTGGATACATAATGGATACACTTTGCTAATTTCTACGATTTATTTATAGCCCATATATACGAAGAGGAGTCGAATAGTTTTGCGTTACGAAATAGCTCTATGCGAAAAGCCACAGATGCTTCTAGGAGGACTGGTAAGTACTACTCAAATTTCGTTTGTTCATTGTTGTCACTCGGTATTCAGCCTTCGGAGGTGCGCCGTCGGAAGTGGTCGATTGAGGAGATTGCAACTTAATTTGACCTCTACAATTTTCGAAGAAAGGGAAACATTGGAAACTCTAGGCAAACTTGATCTGTGAGGTGCCCATTTTAAGAGAACATTAATGAGGAGATAATAGGTGAGTAGTAAAGGCCATCGTCGCTCAGAATCTTGACCTACTTTTTGATAACGAGGAAATGTGTTCAGGAAAACGTGAGGCTCAGATGCAAGAAACTATTTGACATATGGTACACGACCAATATTCAGGAGATTGTAAAACAGACATGTCTATGACCATTGCACCAATTATGAGAAAAAAAAATACGATCTCACCCTCTCAAGATGGGCGACCGTTCATTTACAAATTATGTCGATTTCTAATTGGAAAATCATGATTTATAAGACACGTGGGCATTCTTCTTATTAGAATTACCTACAGAAATGTCCTCGGCAATATAATACTTTTTCCGTGAAGATGAAGTAATCCGGTCATGTGAACTTTTTTCTTATCACTGCCGACAAAACTCGCTGTGAAGTTCAAAACATGCTAACTACCACGAAGGATAGACATGTTTTTTTTGTTGATACAGCAAGTTGTGGGGGCTTTTTCAAGACCCAAGCCCATTGCAAAAATATCCATTTTTCAAACTACTAAATCACTGCCGATAGTTCAGTGAAAAAGCAGGCGTTTAACTACAAATCAACAGATCAAGGGTAAATAGTTGGCCGGCACTGCGCTGAAATCAGCTAACGTTACATTACCGAATGGTTACTGATAGTTCAAAGAAAGAACTTTAACCGTGTAGAAATATCCGCGTGTAGGACACAATTTTATTTTGGATTTTACAAAGTTCTAAAAGGGTCTTTTAGAAAACCGCTGTGCACCGCTCTAGCCAGAGATTCCAAGTTTCGCGTGACTGCTAGCACTCTAGTGTGTAGTTCATGTCCTGTGAATGGTGTCCGATATTCATTTGTCCCGTATAACCGAAAACAACCAAAAACTCTATAGTAGTGCTAAAATTAACAAATTCCAAAAGTGACACAACCTTTTCTGTACTCTGTTTATATATATATATATATATATATATATATATATATATATATAATATATATATATATATATATATATAGTTGCATTCTATAAACTATGAAGGTATAGACTACAAAACTGTAAGCTATGAAAAATATCACTATTTGAAGTTCTTTATATAAATGTATGAAAGCGGAAAAAGTCCTTTCATTTTTTATCTTGTTAATTTTAGCACTGATATGATATTTTTTATCAATGATGGTGATTTTATCGAACTGGCTGCCCAATTCTAATCTAAAATCTGCTTTATTCATTCGACTATTTCATTTTTGCTCAAATTATGGATCGTAGAAATCAAGGTTTCACAGTAGTCGAGTTGCAGATGTTCGCACACGCTTCCGCCATTTTCGTTCCAAGCGCGTGCCGAAGCAAAACCGCGCCACGATCACCATAATTGAAATCAACTTTTCAAGAAGGGTCACCAGAAGTCTGCACTAGCAAAAGCCATAAGCCGCAACATTCTTTGGATGAAAGTATGAAAGGTGAGCTAAATGATTCGTTTTGTAGCTGTGCTCGTCTGTCGAAAGTGCCAGCTATCACCAGTATGTTCTGCGGGAGTACATGAACCTTGAAGTACTCGGCACTTTAGCGTCAAAGAATTTACACTTCAGCAAGGCTAAGCTTTTGCGCGTTCGGTCCGTTAAACGATTGCCATTTGCCGAGTTTCATGCTTTTGGAGCAGAGACAATTGGCCGTTTTATATTGCTTCATTTCAATCCAATGGATTGCTTTTTGTAGTCCATATTGGACAGAAGAGCTTTGGCTAGTTGCCATACTAGCGCAGAAGAGCTCAAAACGGTTTTGGTGCGCGCTTAAGACGAGACTACGATGAAATTAAGTGCGATCATCTTGAGCAACTCAGTTACTGCGATTCGTTGATTCTCGCGGTTCATAGCTCAAGCGCAACTTGAAAAAGACAGATAAATGAAACAAGTTCTAGACCAAAAATAAACATGGACTTCGATGAAGTCGTCGGCATTGATGAAGAAAATTTTATGTCAATGCTAGAATTAACAAAATAAAGTTTTACAGGACTTTTGCCTCATCTTGTATATGCATCTTGTATACGTCATTGCCTTGTAGCAGTAGTAAGCCATCGACTGAAAATCAGTCTAGACTGCAACATAAAATAATTTTCACTACAAATAATTGAGCTGAGCAATCAATACCACACTTACATTGACATGAGTAGTTCGTCACAGTGGTAGAAAGAAAAAACTTTGCATGAAAAAGTAGCGGGTATTGGTTTTAGTTCTTGAAAATTGACTTTTATCTACCCCTGCTTCAAGCAGACTTTACGACTACTTCGTCAGCATGAATACTGTTCGACGCCCTCTGTCTTATCAATGCTGTATTAGTATAAAGGCAACAAAATCTTTCTTCAGCGAAGTTTTTCCTCTGGCTTATTTTTTTTTCAAAGTTCCCCCCTCACTAGTCTCAATTCTGACATTGCTCATGAAAGGCACGGCTATAATCTTAGGCGCCAGCTATTTCGCCGCATATATGATCGTCTATGTACAACAAAAAAGTGCAACAAATATGCCCTGGTGATAAAAATGGTGATTACATGTGTATTGATACGGTTTACGTAATCTCATGCAGAACGTGGCGCGGCGATTACATCGACGAAATGGACAGTCCACTCTGCGTCCGTATAAGAGAACATTTTGACGCCAAAGCGAAAACTGAATTTGAAATCCCACTATGAAGGCATAGGGCGCAGGTGCATAACGGGTTGGTGAGAATGTTAGGTCTTCTCACAAGGTCTAGCACTGAAGCAATAAACACCAAATTTATTAATCAAAAGTAATTAAAATTCCTTGACAACACTTGATTTTCGATAGCTTAGCGTGAACACTTGCTGAATTTCGATTATCGGTAGCTCAGTGGATTCTTTTTTCTGTAGGAATTTACTGAAAACCATTTTTTTCTTAGTTTTTTGTGAAGAAGTCGGATCACCGAGTCGGTGGTCTTCCTGTGATGTGCTTGACGTCCTGAGAAATTTAGAAGGTGCCGGTTCTTGTCCATCGGTTGCCGTTTAAAACGCATTACTTGAGTGGGCCATCCGATTTTCAATAGCTTAGCTTGGAGACGGTCTCGGTGATTTTAGGCAGTTGACGTAGGCCAGAAGTCCGGATACTTTTCTCCATCTGCAAAATGCGGTACACTCCTAGCATCGACTTTCTGACTGCGCGTTTTAATAGAGCCGAGTGATCTTTCATTGTGCTTACGTAGCGACCAAATTTTTGATGCATACTTTGAGGCTGGGATAACACTCGAATATAAAGGATGGACACGGGGTAGGATGTTATTCATTTTCTTCACTATATTCTTGATGTTCTTGAAAGATCCCCAAGCTGCTCGTCTCGTGCTGCTCAAGTATGAAGCCAGAAAATTAACATGTTGACTTTACGATGTAGATAAACGTAAGTGGAACATTCGGAGATATCCATACCATTGAGTATGAATGGAGCATTCAAAAGCAATCCTTTCTTATTAAAATCGCTTCTGCAAAAATTAGTCCAAAATAAATTTATCCACAAGCGTTGTCGAAATCCGTCAACAATCGTTCTGATTGGCTGGATGTTGCATGAACGACGTCATCACCAAAGTGGAGATGGTATGACTGTCGACCATCAGTTCTTGCTACCATGCTATACGATAGGCATAATGTACATTTTGTTATTCTAGACTCTCATAAAGATGTTAAATAGTGTACAGGATCTTACTTTGACAATGAACATTTGGATAGCTCGCAAAATCGCTGAGGCTTCTCCATATATGTGCGCATACAAATGAACTCGTTCACATGAGCTTTTATTAAATTGAAACATTTGAAGCAGATGGTCGGTTGCGTTTGTAAGAAAATAAAAAGAGTGGAGAAAAAAAACAAAGTTCTTTTGCGGAATTTTTGAGGAATTGAAGGATTTTACACCACCAAGTAGTTAAAGGTGAGTGAATGTATATGAAGCCCATAGAATGACTTAGCTTGCCGATGTAGTAATTTAACACTTAATTTTTAATTTAACATTTAATTTTTGTTGTAACACTTCTAGACAAGTCTATCACGATGCCAGCGCCTACGAAAATATGGCAAACTTGGTGATCCCTGGTGAGAAATCGTACCAACGATCACGAGTGTATAATAGGACATCTCTGACAACTGTACTAGACGCGTCCCCGTAACAAGATAGACTGAATTACTCTCGATACATCACACTTCACTTTGCAGATGTTTCAGAATCTCTTTGAAGTAAAGTGGCTGAATCTGAGTGGGTGAAGATGCTTCGACAACTTATTTTGTATATAAGAATGCACCAAGCGCTGTATATTTATCTAAGTGCTAATCAGACTTAACCTCAGAGTACCCTATGCAGTGGCAGTATCCGAAATACGCTGCTCGGAAGAGCGACGAAATTTTCGGAAAAGTCATTTCCATTGTTCCATCGCTTTGCTAATAAAAATTATGACCGGACATCAAGTATCGTGCGGATCTTTGTAGTAATTTCACTTGATGTGTTTTCTCATAATCGTCATTTACGAAGAAATTCGGATACGTGTGGTTTACCACTCAGGGATTTTGTCTTCCTCACGTGTGTCGTGGCTGCATGAGTTGATAATCTAAGAAAATACAGAGCATTTATACTGAGGTTGAATAGAAGTTAGTTCTTGGAAAGTTCTATACTTTTTCCTGGAATTTTTAGATAATCTAATTAAAGCTTCCAATCTGCATCACAGGCTGTAAGCGATCTTTGTACATCGGTTGTAACTTTTCAAGAAAGCCTGATATCGCTTCTAGATCTTTGTGAGAATTTTCAACCATAAGTAAACCTTAAATCTCTTTACATTCCAACGCCAATCAAAGTGTCATGAGAACGACGAAAAAGCACCATATCATTTCAAAACTGCAGCTATCAGCTTATTTCCCTGCTTTCATACGTGTTTCCTTATCACAAGATTGAGCGATTGAAAACATATATACACTTTTGATTAATCATTCAGTGAAGTAGATTTTGTGTTTAAAAATGATTTGACCAAACCTATCGCAAAGAAGGTGAACTTAAAATTAGTATCTAGGCAATTTTTTTCTCAAACATTGGTCACAGTCTAAGCATCTGCATTACTAATGCTCCTCTTCTTCTACCACTCATTATTCGATTGATTCTTAGAATAGTATTGGCTGAGTGTGCACAAGAGACAATCATCTCATACCTTTGTGTAACAGATGATTCCTACATTGGTACACTAGTGAATCTTCAGCTAATCCTAGCATTCCTTAAGTTTTGAATGCGCCTGAGATAGGTATGTTGATTATTGCTACTTGGAGTAGCTGGCTGGTTATTAGCGCTCAATGTGTATTCCCAAAAAGAATCAATTACAACACTTCATTAAACAGTCTGGGTTAGAAGTAGTGTGCAGTCCCTGTTCAGAATATATATATATATATATATATATATATAATATATATATATACTACGATGAGGTATAATAATAAAGCACTACTCCATCACACCCTATGATCCTCACTTTGCGTATGATCTCTACCTTTGCCACTCGAATGTTGAATGTGGGGTGACGTTTGAATTTCTGACTTCGAACATCAACTTACAATGTTTTTATTGCTTTACTATATAATTTATGTAACGCGGATCAAACAATAGAATCGTATCGGACGCTTAATACTTTCTACTAGTAAAAACTGAGCGCGTACATCATAAATAAAAAGATAAAGGATGAAGCTCTCGACGTTGATCAATCCCTGAGGGATGCGCCATGCATTCCACATCAATTTTTAAATTCGTTTGAGGTGATTGAATGCATATCTGGCCTTTACAATGACTCGCGGTGGCCTCCCGCTGAACCGAGTCAGTGCTGCTTATCCTCCCAGACAAGTCTGAGATCTGTCTGGTATCAATTTACTAACCTCGGAGGGATGGATGGCTTTGTGAGCCATCAGCGCGAGATCGAACCATTAACCTCGTGTGCGACGCAAGGCACCTCTTACCACTGCGCCACATGCGCTCGTGCATCATAAATACTATTAGCTTAATGTGTTAGTATGCTCGTTCTTATCGTAATACTTTTTCGCCTAGTGCATTGACAACGTGATTGCCGTGTCGAACAGGTCCGGTGTGACAAAGCAATTACTGCGTTGGTAGCTGAAAAAAAATCGAGTACTTTAAGTTATAGAAACGATCTCCGTATTGCCTAAGAGATTAAACGATGTGGGTCAAATCACCAACAAAAAGATGGAGAAGCGACAGTGCCGTATATGTTTAACAGTGCCTTCAAACTTCATGAACCCTTTAAGCAAAATCTTTCCGCTTCAAAATCAAGTAAACAAAAAAGGCCACAACAACTGCATGCGCCTTTCACACCATAACTATTACACTTTTATCATCAAATCCGATTGCTTTTCGAATCTAACTTTGAAGACATTAAACCCTACTTCGAAGAATAATTGAGGTGTACTGTAATTGTGAACTTGAAACCGTTATGTTCTTAAAAACATGTGATTATTCAAACCGAAGGTGAACAACACGCATGTTCATCGCTGTCAACTTTCCAAGAACTGCAATTTTTGAGGCAAAATACCCCTATGGATTCCAAATGAAATAAGCTCATTTTATGTTGAGCACTGTTGCTGATGAGTTTAAACTATAGAGCCTTATTTAGCTTCTCAGAGATTTTATTAGATATCGGGTAGCTTTGCAACGATTTTGCTGTTCGCATCAACACTTGCTACACTAACCAACCTTGCTGATATCTTAACATTCATGTTACCGCGCAAATTCAAAAAACATTCAGGACTTAGAATCTTGTAGCTGATCAGCAGCATCATCACCTCAAGTTGCTGCCGCCCCTAAAAGTAATGTAATCCCATTTCAGTGATTTATAAGTGATTTCTATCGCAAGTATTCCAAATGTCTCCATTCCAAATTGAATTTACAAGCAAACCACATTGGCTAAAACTGTCTTGCTTAGCACACATGGTCTCCTTCATGGACGTGGAGCTAACCAACCCTTGCTCTTTTACACAGATGTTGACAAATTGTTGCCAAAAACTTGATACATCAAACCAACTCGGGTCAGACTTGGAATCATCCACATCTTCGATATTATATAAAGTCGGACACATGATTCTGAGGAATTAACATAGCCGAGGACCATATACTAGTCTATCGTTTCTTGTGTGACAAGCCTGTCAACAAAGTCTCCGGTATCGACAATCAGGTGGATAGCCACATCGGTTGAATATGCACAGCAAGTTAGGATACTGACCATGAAGGTCACCACACATTTAAATCGCCATAGTTATCATTTATTTCTAATATTTTTTAATGTATAAGGCATTGAATAATCGTTGCTAATACTAGAACCACAAAGCTCGACTGCTTATATTTTTCGTTCTGTTTTGTATTTCCAGAAGGAATGGTTAGCTATAGCAGAAAAGGCGATGTTGACCATCACGAGCACAGCGCTGGTTCGACTCCGCTCAGGTTTATCAAGTCTTTCATACCTCAGGGGGAGGAAATTTCACATATTTTATAGTTTGAGGAAAACTCACAAAATGCCGTATAAGTGAGGATGCTCTAGCTCATCCATTTAAGGATTCCAAAAAGAATCGACTCAACTAGCATACAACAGCGTTCATGACTAAACTAAATTAATACATACACACAGCATATTTTAAGCCTTTCATGAGGAATATTATAAAAACAAATATCCAAACAGCAACCGAACACACGCGCAAAGAATGTGAAAGACCTCCTGTGCGGGGATACGATGACATGATTCAATTGCAAGAAATGCTGGGATCCGCATAGTAGAGATGTGTATGTACGAGTCCTCTGGAAAAATTGTGTAAAAAATATGGAAGTGAAAAACCCAGCTAGTAATAAGTCCTCTTTTAGATGAGCATTTTTTTCTCATCAGCATATTTGAGATGGCGACCTACCACTTGCTAGGATTCTAGAACTAACAGCAAATTGTGAAGTATACATGAATGAATTGTCGTTGTTGTTGTTGTTGTTATTAAATTTTCGGATTCTGATAACGTCGGTGTGAAATCTTGCAGTTAGTCATTGATAATCGTGAGAAACAACCTATCGTAACTTTTGTTCACCTTACCATGGAGTTGTTCGGGCGGCTATCACTTATATTTTCTCCAATTGCTGCGTACTAGTTCTCTTCCATGTGCTTGCGCTTAAAAAATAAAGGAAGCATCTAAATCTGCAAGGTATCTGAAAAGTTATTGACAGCCTCTTTTGATTAATAAGATTTGATTGAAAGAGTGATCATTATAAGGTTCCAGGTCATCAAGCCCTAGGTATCATGGCCCTACTTCTTTTTGAGCGACAACTATTCTCTTGGTGGGTTGCCCATAATTTCCATGTTCTAGGTGAGATATTTTCACTCGCTGCTACGATTATTGCTAGCTTGATGATTCTACCTTTATTCAAAACCATTTGAGTTATCGGCGAAGGTTCTATGGATAATGTCACTTTAAGTGATCATCAGCCTAATTGTACCAATGACAATATTTCTTTTATATGTATATCACGTGAAAATGTCAGTTTAAAGATCACAAATTTGATTGAAAGCTTTTTCATGGTGCAGTCAGTCTGGGATCAACTGTATAAAAACAGAAAGTTGTCACAGATCTCTACCATTGAGGTGTACTGTCCGGTTAGATAAGGGGCACGCGCCGGTCCCCGTAGTGGTGGATAGGGGAATCAAACGCGTAATACAAAAGAGACTACACGACTTTTGAGAAGCACGTAAATTCATTCAATGGGCTCCTTGTTTTTACATTCCGTTTTGGAATATCACTCTTTTTTCAACTAGTTAATTTGACTTAGATTCTGCAGTCAAGCGACTATGAAATGATAGATCTTTGAAAATGTGACTGCACTCCATGCACTGTAGAAGTTCAAGTAGTAGAGCAATAAAAATAAGGCTAAATATAAGAGGAGAAAAAGAACTGATTCCGCTAATGCTTCTAGATCAGCTAATACATGAAAGGCTGTTATAAGCTGTGTCCAAGGAATAGCCTATTAATTTCCTCTGCGTGGGACTTGCAAGATATCCATGAGTACGAAGCTTCATAGTTTATTGTTCAACAAGCTCGAACGTTTAAGCGCCAATGAAGAAACAAGCTTTATTCGTATGATTCCAAAGAAGCATCCGACATCGCAGTATGGCGAGAGCGAAGTCGAAGCTTTCCATGTATGCTTAAGAAAGTTCCACATTATCCCTAGCCATTATCAAAATTTTAGAACTGAAATTGATGGTGAAAGAACTCCTGAGAAACGTCACTTTGGAACCAAGGAATGAACTTCAACGAGCAGGTTGAAAGTTTATATTAGATAATCATGGCCCCCAAAACCATTAATTCTTACACAATTTTAGGTTGTTTACTCGCAAATGTTCACATCGGGGTACATGCTTCGTCCGTGTGAATAATAGATTTCCAGCCAACCAGAAATTACCAGTTTAGAACACCAAAAATTCAGCGAACGCAAAGCAGTGATGGACTGACATCCAATACGGCTTACGGGTTTGGTTCTGTGGAAACTAATGTAGGCTGATATGAATTCTCTTAGCGAGAAATTTCGTCTTCAATACAAAAGCGCCCACCTTGTATAGTTCGTAGGCGCTTACGGACATACTTCAACTTTTCGCAACTTCTCTTGTTTTCCTTGTAGTCGTCAAATACTTGTGTGGGCGCGACACACTAAAACCGAGCATGAAAGACATCAAACTTTTTCTGCATTTTTATTGAGCGAGTATGTCTTTCCACTCATTCTTTCCCTAAATTTGCACAGCACTATGAAATCATGAACTATGAAAGGCCTATTTGACCAACTGCTGCATTAAACTTCAGAGATTGACTCAGGAAGTTATGAATCTCCTTGCGAAAGCTCAAAAAGATTTACACCACCCTCAAACAGCAGTGCGTTTTTGCGATATTCACATTTAGTTAACCGACCAAATTTGCATCATTAGTAGTACATGATTAATCTCCCCTATCGTTTTCTATCATCAGCACAACGATAACGATATTCCTTCTTGTCGATTAGATCTACGCAATGTACTCATTTATTACTTGTACTCATTTATTACTTTGAATAGAAAGATAATCTAACACTAAATACTGCAATATTTGCATTCGAAATCTAGCAGAGAGTGTATTTGTGCCATGATCACGTCCTACACAAGTCGTGGTCGTGGTCACCTTTGAACAGAAATAGTCGGTGTGAGTTACAATGTAATGCACTTTGCATGATTTGAGTGAAGAAAGACCTTTGAGGTAGCAGTGAACGACGCGAGAGTGGAGTCTTATTGATATTCCATCGTTGACTAGAGAGAAAGCGCATAGAGCGAGAAGTGATTAACTTAGCACAAATTCATGACCATAATTCCAAGTAGCACTGTTTAGATTCACTTCAGACGTCTTAGAGATGTGCGAACTCCTTTAATTAAGAACTTCTAAAGAAGCAGTTTAGATTGGATAATGCGCGTAACTTTTTCCTTCACATCGGGTTTTCGTGCGCAGATGGATTGTGCAAACTACATCAGTCTTAAGATCGAGGCCCAATCATAGATCACCGCCTATCCGCACTATGGAGTTCTCTGAAGGGGAAAGGCATAAGTCAGATTGTTTCTGTACGGCAAACCATCCGACGCTGATTGTTATAGCGACAAGGTAAGCAAAATGACTCAGATCTACTCAAGATTTGCTGAAAGCAATGTCCAACTATTAGACAGAAGTAAATCTTATCTCAGGAGGTAAGGAAGTAGTAGCTTTCAAAGAATTTGCTTACATAAAAACGATAGTTGTCCCTTGAAAATCGTGAAAACAGCTGGTACTTCCGAATCAACTATATGGCACGAAAATAAGCATGGTGCTTTGCTTTCTTTTACGGCTTTTACAACCTTTGTAATCTTCAACTTATGTATACTGAAAAATTGTTATTATGAATAAACGTCTAAGTTACTCACTAGTTTATCCTTTTGCGGACAATGAGGGTCAATATGAGCCTCAGCTCCGCGGGCCGTTTGGACGGGCTACGAAGAGTGGTACGTGCTTCAATACAAATTCGAGTCAATAAAGCTCTCAAAGGAACATTGTCATCAACAAGCGATAGAATACCACTAAAAATACTATTGTGTAAATGATGAGCGATTTTGGCAAGATTAAAGCTAATGTTGCCCGAAATCTTACCTAATGTTTTCTACGCCAAAAAGTTTACGAAAAGATTTTATTCCCAGCTGATGCTGGGGCATTTTCTTATACTTGCTTGATGTTTTTGCAATCAATAGGTAGCTTGAGAAATGTTGCCTGAAAATTATCCCACAGTACGCTGTAATGAAAAATAAATGGTGACGTTTTGGCAATCGAAATCCAATTTTTTTAATTGAAAGGGGATTTTTTGAGATTGTATGGTTATGCCTCAGCTCTTACAGAGTTTTTTGCTAAAAAATTCAAATTCTATCGATAGAACTTTTTAAACGTATTTATAAGAAGATTAACTCTCAACTGTCTTGAAAATCCTTACTTTTGAAAACGATTTCTGTCATATTCAATCGCATTTTAAGAATTGCGATCGTGAGTATATGATTAATTCTAGAAAGAACCTATTCCACCAGAAAGAACCTATTCCACAAAATTCTAGTATTCATTCGATAGCTGAAATTAAGTGAACTTCAATAGCGTGTTTTGCTTTCCAAACAGCTTACTTTTTACGCTGTAACAGTCGAATTAAAACTTTTTCAAACATAAGGATTTCTCTCCGAATCAGCTTTTTCCTATAAACAATTATCAATCATTCGATTGTGCAAAACTCAGCAATTTTAAGAACGTAGTTTATTTTTGGAGAGGTCTCCTTAGTGAGTTTGGTAGTCAAAAGAAGATTGAGTTTCGCACTCCAGAGGGTGGGATTTCGCGAAAATGTCCTCAAGTCACCTTTCCTTCATCAACACTTCAACTAACTGCAAAACGTAATACGTAAAGCTACAATACAATAAAGAGTTTCTTTCAAACGAGGCTATCGTAGAAATCGTCAAAATTTTTGCTATAGAAGTATTATTAGAAGTTCAGCAAAAAGCTAACTTTAGAGGAAAATGTATGAGTGTGAAAGATATTTTGATGTTCACTATTAGAGCGCATTAAGGGCCCATTTTAACAAATAAAGTAAGTTATCAAAATTTCTAAGATTTAAACTATCGACTGATAAGTACAACTCAGACAAAAATCACTAAACACGTCCTTCCCAAGAGGTAAAAGCAGGATGCGAATATTGGAACTAATCAAAATTTGCGAAATCTAATTTTCTTTCAACCGCGTTACAACACTCTGGAGAGTCCTTTATTAAAATCAAGTACACCGTTGAAATTGCTAGAAATTTCCCTATTCAATGCGGTTATCAATTGCTTTTGAAAAAAAAGCTTTATCTGACGAGAAATGATTGCATGTGAAACGACTTTTTTTCGACTATTACGGCGAAGAAAACAGGCCATCAAAAAAACAAAATACGTCTTTCAAATTCACTTAATTTTCGCTATCGAGTGACTAATAAAATGTTGTTTTATACGCGTTTCCACCAAAGGGCCCAAAGAAGGTAGAAAGAACGGAGAAGAGCCGCCGCTATTTCTCGTATCTCTCTTTCGCAGGCTATATCTATGAATAGAGAATGAACGAAATGCATTGATCTGAGTGAATAGGAATCTGAATTGCACTAGTTTTCAAAAAATACCTAGAAATATCGACGAAGTAGGATCGCGTGCAACAGGTAGCACTGTTTTTGACCAACTACTCATTATTTTTCAATTTTCAGCCAGTATGACAAATTGTATACACTTCATGTAAAAGAGGATACGGAGAGATGAACGAATTCGAAGACAAATTTGATTGATTTGCAGGCAAGTATAAATAAAATATCGTAGATATGTTCAATAAAGTTTCTAAAAATAGCCTTTTTTGAGTACTTCGTTTTTTCCCTTCAAAAGTGCGCGATTATGAATGGTCCTACTACGATATTTCTAATAAAAACAACCTTATCGAGGTCAGTTCTATCATATCTGTCCATTTATTGGCACGGAAATCCTACATGTTGGCGGAAAAAGTGCAAAGTTCATTAAAAAACTACCACATTAGCCTTGGAACAGGCCCCGACAGACTCTTTTCGCAGCCGTCCGAGCCTCCCACCAGCCAAAAATGGCGCTGTCCGCAAAGGGTTATACTCTGTTCGTTTGGGAACTTCGTTTATGACATATCAACTCCTTTGCTCTCAGTTATAGTGCCATGCTTATATTTAAAGAAATAAGACTGATACTCAATGAACTTTTCGCAGGCTCAGCCGATGTCGACATCAATATGAATCGTGTGTGATCTGTTTTTTTAGCGCATGGCACAGTGCTATTAAAAAACAATCGACCTTGCTATGAAACTGAATGGCAAATCAATTTTCATATTTACAACTTCCTTTACTACTTCTTCAATTAATACAATATCAATCCTAATCATGAATTTCGCCGCAGTTACAAGGATTAGGAATAGTTGAAGGTGAAAATAAGTATCTGAACTAGTGCTAGAACTAAGTTTTCATTCACAGTAGTATGAATAGTCCTACAAATTCTCGATTTAATGCCTTTTTGGCAGTGTCATGATGTCTTAAATACATATCTTACGCTACCGGGTAGTACGCAAACGTTCGACATCAGTTGGTTGTTGATACCGCGTTCCGTCCTTTTTAAAAAGCGCGTGCCTCCACTACACCATCGAGGCCACCGCTTTGCTACCACTCCTTTTTTGACATAATTTATCTAAGTTGTCAGCATCTGACTTTTATAGGCATTGGTCTGGTAGTCACTTATTGGCACATAGCCTAATTGCTGAATACAGTAATCTATAAGAATATCATACTCTTACAGCTTTTCAGTTTTCAGCTTGTTCGGAAAGCCTGTTCGGAAGAAAGAGTGATAGCGAGGCGATTGCCTCGGTGGTGTGGTGGTGGTGCGAGCCCCTGGTGTGGGTGAAACACAGGTTTATTTCCCGCTTGGGGTCTAATGTTCGCCATAAACAACCGCATCAACAACTTCATCAAGTATCTCAAATGAGCTTGCTAAAGTAGAAAGGCGGGTTCTTTCTGATTATAAGAGGACAAGTGAAAAACCGGACTCATTCGCTGGAGAAGAAGTTTTCATAGTAGTGTTAGTAATTTTTAGAAAGCTTAGAGCATTGAGTAAAGCTCCACTTGGCCGGTTTTCGGAACAGCCTTATGACGTTATTTTAGAAAAAAATTCCATGCTCTTTAGACGCAGCATACCTCTCGCGAGACAAAGCCCTTTCTTCGCACTATCGATATTCATTCGATAGCATAATGCTTTCTGATTCAAACGTTATGCTTATATCGTAAAAAGACCGTTTCTCTGCAACGTAGGAGCGGAATTGAGATTGATTCACCTGCGCAAGCAAGATGGTCTTTGGCCAATTCACAGGCCGCCGGGTGAGGCACCAAAGTCGGCTGACACGTTGACCGATCGATTTTCTAGCATATGAATGCAAAGAGAAAATTCGTAGTATCTGCATGTCATCGAATCACTGTCGGAAACAATTAAGACGCTCTGGCCTCCTGAATTCCATCAACGTGTAATAGTGGTGATTAATTTTATTTGTATTCATGGCAAAATAAAAGTAATTAATGTCTTCTCCTAGTGGAGTCATACTTCTATATGGAGTTTTTCTTTCAAAGCAGGGAAACAGTTCCTAATTGAATAACCAAGATCGCACTTGCATACGGCCGGTCGAATATTGATTGATAGTCAGCAGCCGCTGAGCTAGACAAAGACGCCTCTGATCGCAGACGGGAATTAAACTTATTTGACCTGCTGCGTTTTGAAGAAACGGTCTTTTGAGTAAGTATAGCGTTGGAATCGAAATGATTACGCTATCTAATGGTTACTGATGGTCCAAAGAAAGAGCTCTGTCTGGCAAGAAATATGCACGTCTGCAACGCAAGAAATCTCCTTCTGTGGCAGCTTCATGGAAACGGCTTTTTCGAAAACCGCTGGCGTGGGGTGGTAGCCAAAAATCTAAGCTTTCAAACGGTTACTATTCCCCTCATGATCAGAAAGAACCGCTGTCTTCTTATTAGGCTTCGGTTGAGATGATTGAAGGTATATCTGGCCCCACAAGGGCTCTAATCGGTAATTCTCCCAGACAAGTCTGCTATCAATTTTGACGGCAGAGGAATGAAAGGCTTGATAAGCTCTTAATGCGAGATGGAACCATCGACTATTCGTGTGTGCACGGCGTCTCTAACCACTGCACCAGTGCCCACATGAGCATATACTATAACAAAATGTGACGAATAGTTCTGGCAGAAAATAGTGAAAATTTGACGTCAAAATGAACATACGAGGGTCTTCATGTTCACGACTAAGGTGGAGTGAGCATACGAAGCGGCTGTAATACTCAAGGATTATGGAGATTATACACGTGCCGCTGAAATGGCGGAACTGTAGTTTGGTATCTCTTGTACACGCTGTACCCAAATTAGTTCATGTCTTTATATCATTTTTACGGATATAGAAAACTAAAAAAATTTCCAAAGCAGCTGGTCGGAAACGGTAAAATTCTAAAACGCTAGTGAAAACTTGTCGTCCCATCAGTTTTTTGAGCCTAAGCCTAAACATACCCTCGTGATTTTTTGTTCGAAGGAATCAACAAAAAAGTAGTTTACAAATTCATAGGAAGACGACTCTACACATGGCCCATTCTAAATTAAGTAAGCCTTGTTATGGAGTATAATTGTATGATGTAACAGTGAATTGTATATTATGTTGCAATAGCTTCAACAATTTTGTGCTCTTGCGCTGCATTGTTTGGAAGCTTATCATTTTAACGTAAAAGTGCGTAGAAAGTTGTTGACTCAATTTTGAAGCTTTCGGATCATTGACGACTACCTTTAATTATGTTTTCGCTTTGGCCAATTGGTCCAGATTTCATTGAATACAATAACAGTACAATCGCCGACATTTGAGCTGCTTTCTTTCTTTAGAACTTGGAAAGGGCAAGGTGATTCGCAGTACGCTTAGTCAGGCACCTTCATAAACTTGCCAGAAAGATGTTGTAATCAAATTTTGGGTCGCGTAGTAAAGAGTTTCAGTGTGAAGCACTCATCGATAAGTTGCCTTCAAGTATACCTGTTATTTCATTCGAAACAAATCGCTCAGATTGCTGCATCGAGTAAGAATGTTCGATGCTTTACAAAGCGACGTAGAACTCATTCTTATCGGCTGCAAGTTTACGAGCTGCTTGACTCCAATGAATAATAGGTAGACTTAGAAACAACTAAACGGAGATTATCAAGTAGTAAGTGTTTCATAAGTCTGCCTGATAATCATTTTTTAAGCCACACATCTCAACGGTGTGTCAAAGAGGGTTGACGTATAGAGCCCGATAAACGTGCTTCGATTTTGCGATCTCGTCAATCGGATAGATACTCTTTCTCGTCTTTTGCCAATCCTGTGTGGGTGCTCCAGTCGCCACACTAGAAGTTAGCGGCGACGAACGTTTCACACTTTATGTCCAGTGAAAATCTCATCGAAGATAGAGTGTTGTACACTCGATTGCTCTTGGCTGGTATATTCAATATATCAGATCTTTCGATTTGAATGTTTTCTTAAGACCACAGCTCAAATTTCAACATGCCTTATAATCATTTTTTGAGCCACGCATGTCAATGGTCTGTCAAAGAGTTTGAAAAATTTGAGCTGTGGTCTTAAGAAAACACTTGAAACGAAAGATATGATATTGAATATACTAACCAAGAACAATCGAGTGTACAACACTCTATGTTCGGTGAGGTTTCCTGGACATAAAGTGTAAAACGTTCGCCGTCGCTCACTCTTAGTGTGGGGACTGGAGCACCCACCCAGGATTGGCAAAAGACGAGAAAGGGTAACTGCTCGACTAACGAGACTGCAAGGTCGAAACACGTGTATCGGGCTCTATAAGTCAGCTCTCTTTGACAGACCATTGACATGCGTGGCTCAGAAAATGATTATCAGGCATATTGAAATTTCAGCTATGGTTTAAGAAAACACTCGAAACGGACGATTTCATAAGTCTCTCTGCCGGAATTATGACAATATTTGTCCAAGTCGATGGCGAATCACTTTGACCTTAGTCAACTATTGTCATAACTCCGGCATAGAGACTTATGAAACACTCCCTACTAAAAAATAGCCGTTTAGTTGTCTCTGAGTCTAACACTGACGTTTCCGCGGTTCCACATTCTTCAAGCCCTGGATAAGTAAATTGCAAATCACTATGACCTTAAACAGGGTTTGAAGAATGTGGAGCCGCTGAAACGTCGGCCATCGGTTGTACTACTACTCTGCTGTATTATTTATTCTAATCAGTATATGCTACTACTCACAATCTGGCATTATTTTGTCAAGGAAAAATATTGAATTATTCTATCTTTGCCGAGGTTGATAGGTAGTCGCTCCTGGAAATTATCCTAGTAGCATGTCTGAGAAACTATGAG
>JAHQIW010004719.1:0-61319 GCA_019055375.1 Parelaphostrongylus tenuis
TTCCTCACAAATTAGATTTTAGTATTAAATTTTAGTTTCCAAGCTGTTGAATGATTGATTACTACGAGTACCATGAAAAGCTCTGCTGTGAGGAAAACGAAAGTAAATATTAACACATTTCTCACGATGCGATTGCATTCGACTTAACTCGTAAGGAATATTGGACTTGTCCTTTTTATTTCTTTCTTTTCTCCTCTTTTATTTTTTTCTTCGTTTTGCGTAGAAAGCGATTCAAGACATACAATTATGTATAAGAGGCATATCAGGAGCGTTTTGGGTGGAGGGCCAAAAAATGGCATTGGGTGTACAGTTATGATTCCGCCATTTTTTTTTTTCTTTCGGTAATAATAGTGAAAAAAGATATACAATGTCTTTTCCTTTGTTTGAAAATGCGTTTATTGCGGTATTTACTTATATGTTCTTTTTTAATCAAAGTATTCTAGATGGTCGCTTATATAGGACTTCTAGATGACGACTTTTATACCGGAACAACGCCATGCGGAAAATTTGCTTTGCAGATCTCTTAACCGAAGGGGTTTTCTATGGCTATGAAGGTTCAAGTGAAAAACCGATTTCATTCGCTGGAAAGCTACTTTTACCATGAGTATTAACAACCATTCAAAAGCTTAAACTTTAGGCAACAACCCCAAGTCCCGTTTTTCGTAAAGCCCTTTTGACGTTGCTGCAAAAGGGAATTTCTTGAGTTGCAGATGCATTACTTGCCGCACAGAGCTCATCCTGGGATATTAGTAATAATTCGATGGTATAAACGTTCGTGATTCCGAGCAAGGTGGTTTTTGGCCACTTCACATGCCCGCTCGTGAATTGGTCACGTTCGATAACGCGACAATAATCGATTTTTTCAGCATATGAACGCGTAGAGAAGTGTCGCGTCAGTAGCTCACGTGGTCGCCTCACGGAAAAGGCAGCTGATTTGTCTAGAAAGACCGTTGCTCATACATGGGAAGGCAACCTTTTCTGCCTGTCCGCGAAGCAGAGCATTGATTTTTTTAGGATAGAAGCGCAGTGTTGGAGTCACAAACGATGTGCTATCAAGAAACCACCAATAGTCCATAAAGAGCTCTGTCCGGCGAGTAATGCATTTGTAGCGCAAGCAGTCTTCTTCTGTAGCAACGTCAAAAAAGCTTTTTCGAAAACTGGCGACTTGCGCTATAGTATAAAGTTCTACATTTTGAATGATTAGTAGTCTCCTTCGGAAAGTTCCTCTCAGCAAATGAGATCGGCTTTTTATTTGTCTCCTCATTGTCGAATGTTGCAACCAAAATAATTGAAAATGCTTTATTTAGTTTTGCTCAATTGAACAATTTCTTGTGAACGTTTTGCTATGCAACTTGCTTATAGTGGCTATAAAATGAAGCTGTCGTTGGGACAAAATAGCCTGCTACTCATGCGCTAATGACGCGCAGGGGAAACCGCTATTGAATCGTCGCCCAAGAATAATGAGCCTAAAGCGAGCTTTATCTCAAAGAAATACAGGCAAGTGGTTTACTAAAATGCTCACAAGAAAATTCGCAGTTGAACGATATTATGATAATGCAACTTAATCACAAAGATCATATTGAAAAGTCAAATGGCGCGAATTTCACAATTCTAGTGCGTGATAACGCTCGATTTTATGTTTTCAAAGCAAGAAAACGTCATGAAAGGGCTGAGGCAAAAGACTTTAAGAGGTTTAACCTAACCACCCTTCCTTTCTTGACATTGCATTCTTAGATTATCGAATTCCAATTACAAATCAGCGAGTTTTACAAAATGGCGTTTTTCAGGTACAAAAGTCGTCATCTTCAAACTCCTATAAAATCGACATATGAAATATTTTGCTTGTAAGCACATATGAATAGTTAGCGTTTTAACTTACTTTCAAACCAAAGAAGAAATTTGTACATTGTTATTTTTATTGTTGTTGCAACAAAAAAGGGGCAAAGTCATATTTGTACGTCCAATATTTTGAGCAAAACTGTATGCTTGCATACTGGCAAAAGATCGCGGGTAATGATGGTCGTTATCCTGAAGAATAATTATTGTTTGCAATTGAATTTTTACCTAAACTTTGAATTTCCAGCATGTATTGAGAACTTTTCCCTAACTATGTGTCCTTCTTCTCGTCTTCTTTTCTTCATCGGCTCAAGCTTCCCTCGGCATCACCTTGAATGATCATCAATTTTTATGTCTAGCTATCACGCTTAACAGGGTAGGAAAACGAGTAGAGAGAAAAATAGTCATAATAGTTGAAATGAGGCGATCATCCAAGGATGAAATGGGTAGAAAAATATTGTGGAGCACCTGAACTGTTAATGTCATCATCTGATTTAGAGACGATTTAATTATCAATAGCCGGTAGTTTTTGCTTGCCTGCTCGTTGTCTCATCGATTCGACCTTTGTGATGTAAACTATCATTCAAGTAATGTAATCTTACTCGATGAAGTTCTTTTACACAAGTCAATTGATGACTAAGTGTCCAACCGTTGAAAAGCAGATATTTACACGTTGTTTTGCAAAGTTTCTATTCAGTTGCTTTTTGCTGATTGGGAAACGTCGCAGGCGGGCTTAATGAGTTTCCTAGCGCTGTAACTCGCAGTGCCTTCCAGCTTATAAAAAATAATACCTTGTGATTGTTTCCTTCTATAACGCCCACAATACTTACCCTCGTTTCCCTTTTGAAAAGATTGCTTAGGCACACGAATAGATGGACACCTGGATGGACCATCTCAACTGATTCTGCGGGCTCAAACACAATTCTTGACATCTTCTTTCTCGCATAATTGCCTTCCATATACAATGTCGTCTATTGTGATGGTCCGTTTGAGACATGTGAACGTATGCAAGGGCTCTGCATAGCCCTGTACTGAATACCATTCTATCGGGGACCACTCTGCTGTTCTTTTGACCTGTCATTTGTCATTGTGACAACGTGCTCAACTACATCTGTGTTGCTATCAATGTATAGTTTCCTGAATTTTGTAATGGGAAAATTTCCGCTAACCTCAGCTGCACAGACCAAAACGTTATGACTTCCAATTAAATTTGAAAAGGTTTTGTTGAAATGCATTTTGACTGGTGGGCAGTTTTCTTGACGTGGTTGTATTATCAGCCCACTGCTCCGCGACGTAGTAGGGCGCACTCCGTTGCTTGGTTCCCTATGAGATGCGATTGCTGCCGAAGTTGCTCATTTTCTAAGCAGTTATTCTTTCAGCTTTTTGAATGCTCATCGAACATTCGAGGAGCACAAGCTGTGTGGTCTTCATTATGAAAGAACCATCTAGTTCGATTTATTCATGAAACCTGTTCATTGTGAGGTGACAAATGAAAACCGATCTCATTCGCTAGACACAAGTTTCCCACCCGACCAATCTTAATCATTCGAAAGCTTAGCTTTCTCTCTACAGCAGCACGTGGTTAATTTAGAAAAAGACCTACTCACAACGTTGCAAAATGCACACAAAACATTTTCTCAGACGCGCATATTTTTAGCTGGACATAACTCTTTCTTTGGACTATTAGTAATCATTCAATAGCTCAATGTTTGTTTATTCAAACGCTATGCTTATTTTCTGGAAAGACCGTTTCACTGCAGTGCAACACCGAACTATCTTAAATTCACATAGGCTAGCAAGGAAGCCCTTCTTCAATTCACGTGCCGGTGAGTGAGGCGGACACATGGACTGGTGAACTGGAGCGATGATTATCGATGTTCAAGCGTATTAACGTATAGACAAGTATCGCGCCAGCAGATTACGTGGTCGCCTCACCCACTGGCACGTGAAATAGCCAACAACCTCTGCTCCCGTATATGAATTAAACTTATTTTCCCTGTGCATTGCAGGAAAGCGAGATTACATGAAATGAGCACAGAGTTGGAAATGGGAAACATTATCCAACAAATATTAATACTCTAATGAGAAAATTCTGCCCGGCGAGAAATATGCACGTCTGAGACGTAGTTCTTTGTAGATTTTGCAGCGTTATAAGTAGGACTTTATGAAAAGCGGTGACGTGGGCCATACAGGAATTTAAGCTTACGAGTGATTACTAACAGTCCTATGCGAAGTTCGTGTTCAGCGAATGAGATCGATCTTCATTTGTCAATTATTAATGGACATAAACCGTGATTGAATCAAATTGAATGGTTTTTTTTATAATGAAGACCACGCTGCATGTGTTGTTCGAATGTTCGATGAACATGGAAATCAGCTAAAGGAAATTCACATGAAAAATGAATTTCCTTCTCTCACGAAGTCCAAAAACAGCTTTTTTTGAAACCAGTCACGTGGAGCTTCAACAAAAACTCTAAGCTTTTGAATGATCACTAACATTTCTGAGAAAAGCTTCTGTCAAGCAAATGAGACCGGTTTTTCATTTGCCGCCTCATAATGGGCAAGTGCCTCATTCACTTATGCACCGTGGACTGAACTATGAACTAGCTCATTGACCTATCTACACATGGCAACTTTTTTTCGTTTCACTGAATCTGTTTGAGTGTCTCTTTTCACTGGTGCTCCTCGAAAATACTGCATTATCTTGAGCGAAGCGGAAGGATAATGTAAAATCTTCTGTCAGTACGTATGTCATACTCTCCTCACTCCATTGGCTTTAACATTCTCTCAATGCTCCAGTGAACAGCTATATCGATATTGTTAGTATTAATATCCACTGTAGTGCGTCAGTGAACAGCTTTATCGATTTTGTTTACCTTGTAGAAACTTTCTTCCAAGACAAGGTGGAGGTCTGGTGCAAAAGCTGAGTTTTCGTTCTCTAATGGTGATCACAGTCAGCCAGCGACCATGTATTCAGAGGATTGGTCGTCGACAAAAGCCGTTCAATTTTGTGCTCCACGAACAATGCGGGCGCTCTGGTGTAGTTGTTAGACAAATCTAGCGAGAATCGAATCTGATCAGTACGCAGTAGTATTTACAGAGAAAGCAATGTCCTCTAACTGATATTTTGGATAAGCAAATATATTTGAGCCTGGAAATATCAAAATTTCTCCAATATATGCAATGTGCACTGTCGTCATATTGTAATATGTTTGAAGGATCTGAATTTTTTGTTCTTAATTAATAAAGCTCACTAGAGTGGGATGCAAAGTTCTCAAGTTGGAGGAGGCAGGAAATTGAAATCATGTTTAGGCACGCGCATGCATCGAAATCGATGCCTATTGTCACGAGCATGCTTTCAGGTCAAGAATTCTTTAGATGTATTTATACGAAAGAGAGCAGAAATTAGCACATTCTCAACTACACAAATATTTCTGAAATCATGGCAAGAATTCGCAAATCTCTGTAAAAACCAAATCGATAGGCGATTATAGGCAAACAATAACAGGCAACCGAAATCTTACGTTCGAATCTGCGAAACGCTGCAGAGAAGCGATAAAGGAAGACCTCAACGAGAGACGAGCAGCAATTATGGCAGGAGCTGTGAAAGCTGGTAAGAGCATTCGTAAATCCCAGCAAGGCTCGCCAACTATAATACCAAGATGATTGCACTCCGACACCCTGACAGGACACTTACGGCTTCCACAAGGGCAATGGAGAAAATCATCTACCAGTACTACTCGGATCTCTCGCTAGCCATGTCCTCTTGATGTCATATGAATTTGAAGGGTATAAAATTGTCGTTCCATGAAACCTTCCTTCTGAAATCTTCCATACTATATCACCGGTGAAGAACAGAACAACAGCCGGTCCAGACAGGATTAGACCAGAACTTCTGAAAAACGTGCCGCCAGTTTTCATCAATACCCTGGATTGGCTCTTCACTTGCTAATTGTCAGAAAGCAAGGTTTTTATTCAATGGAAATCGGCAAGACGTATTGTTGTTCAGAAAAGGAGACCTTTTCGACATAGGCAAACATCGCCCAATCTGCTTGCTGTTCAATATCTATAAACTCTTCACTCTAGTCATCCTAAACAGGACTGACAGTACCCTAGGCGAAGGGTGGCCATGAGAGCACGCCGGGTTTTAAAAAGGATTTAGTATCACAGACCTCATCCACGCTATCACAAGACTCAATGAAGTTTCACCTAAGTACGAACAACTTCGTCTCATTTTCATAGATCTGAAAAAAGCCTTTGGATCAGTAGTAACAGAAGCGGTTATAGGGGATCCGGATAACCACGGCGTCCCTACTTGGTACATAATGACCCTCCATACAAGAGTTCACGACCAAAATATCTTCCTTTTACCACAATATAACCATCGACTTAAGAAGAAGAGTTCAACATGGCAATACAATTCTGCCAAAATTATTTACTACCGCCACCAAAACGTCATGCTAACACTACGGGACGAAATGGGTGTGAAAGCTGACGGCCGACAATTAAAGCATCTTCGCTTTGCTGATGATATCGCTCTTATAACAACAAGCATCAGCCAAGTGGAACGAATGCTGACCGATTTCGAATGCCTGTGGAAATATTGCTCTTCAACTAAATTTAACGAAATCGATGTTTATGAGGAACGGGTGGGCTTTAAATGTTGCACTCACGTTAAATGGAGGAAAAATCTGGAGAAAACGAGCAGCTTCCTGAACGTTTAAGAGCATCGAAGATGTAGTGAAGAAGACAAAGAACATCCGATTCCTTGCCCACCTTTTCGACTCGACGATTATCTCTGCCCTAACGTATGCAGCATAAACTTGGTCGCTACGTAAGCAGCAAGAGAGATCACTTGGCGTTATTGAAAGCGCAGTCGAAAGGTCGATGCTAGGATTATCGCGTATCTCTCAAATGAGAGAAAGGATCCAAGTTCCGACCTGCGTCAACGATCGGAGATCAAAGATGCCGTTCTATACGCCAGGATATCGAAAATAAGGTGGAGCGGACACGTGATGGGCTCCAACGATAACCGATCGACGAGATCCGTTACTGACTAAATTCCTTATGATATTGAGCGCTCTACAGAAAGATTACCAATCCGATTGTCCGATTTTCCACGAAAAAACTAAAAGAAGGATATGATGCTCTGCGAATCCCTAGAACGAAGAGGACGCACTGGATTACTTTTGCACGTGATAGGGACAAATGGCAGTGCCGCTGGTACCCGCTTGAGTCACTCTACGATCAACGCGACCGCTGGTGATACAGATGAAAGTTAGATCTCAATTCTTGCAGGCTCTCTGCCCGGTAACTGCTACCAAATGAATTTGAACGGTATATTTTACATCTCAAATGGCTTGCCTTTTCCCCTGTAACGGTCAAAATAAAACTTTATTTTATATTTAAAAATTCCTCGCCGAGTAAAGTTTTATCTATATGCAATCAATAATTGCTCTATAGCGGAAGGTTCACCGATTTCAATTCCGTGGTTGATTTTTGAAAAATACTCCTTGGAGAGCTGCAACAGTCAAAAAAATAATATGTTTCGCACTCTAGAAAGTAGAATTTTACGATATTGGTCCATGTCACCGCGGTTCTTGCAACATATCAATTATCTACGACACGTAATCTTTTTTGGACTGCTAAGTACAACAAGGATTGTTTTAAAAATAGAGTTTACCGTTTTATTACGGCGGCGTTACTTGAGGCCTTCGGTAAAAGCGCATTCTTTAATGTTATCTGACGAATTTTTGACTATCTGACAGCTTATAATCAAGTGCATTTTGGACATATACCACATCTCTCATATTGCTTGTTTTTAACGCCGTACCACCCAAAATGATATTTTGTTTCACATCCGAAGATTTCTCCCTTGGCAAAAGTTATTTTATAATGAAATTTTAACGGATAGATAGAGCAAATCTTTCTGATTTAAAAAATGTGTTTGCTCTTCAGAAAGAACTTCTTAGTACAGCCGTATACATACTTCAGCCGAATAGAAGTTCCCCCATAGTGTGAAGCCCAATATTCTGTCAGTCGTTACAAAGTCCGAAGAAGTCCTTTTACTAGTAATATACACCCGAGGGTGACCTCGCTTGGAGTTGGTAGCTAATATATAAGGAACATTTGAATCTTTGCTCTTTGAACTTGTCGCTCGCTCTGAAGTGCCACTGATTTGGAGTGGCAAAGTATGAAAGCGATCTCATACCTCCCAGTTGTAGGTAAGAAAAAATACTTAGTAATGGGAGCCAACTATGCCGAGACATCAATGTTCTGCTCATTGGAGATTCAACCGTGGTTGAATTTTTACTTTGAAGGTCGATTTTCTCATATCAAATTCCTTCAGCTAATCTTTAAGCAAAGCTGGGAAAAACTTTTCTCGCAGACATTTGTTAATCATGCAAAAGCCTAGATTTCTGTCATTTCGAAATGGAACTGCACACTCAGTTCGATTCATTTGCTCAGCTGGAGCTTCGACATGGCTCTTCACCAAAGTTTTTATAATTATAGGTAAATTTCATTATAATAGCCCATAACATTGTCAGTATTTCTGACGACAGAAGACAGTAATTTACATGCATTTAGATTGTATTGAAGCAATGAGCCAGAATTAAAACAAGGAGGCTTTCATTGTCCGAAGTAAACATTCATGAGGTCACGAGACAACGGCGTGTTACTATAGCCAAAGCTGGAACTCATGTAAAGATAAATACACAGGTTCAGATCCAGCCGCAACCAATCGAATTTGAGGAAAATTAGCCTTTTGAGCCTCAATTTTGGGCAGTAATTCTCAGTACGATTCATTCATTCACAGTGAAAAAATATGCTATAAAGCACAGGTTATCATGAAAAGCGTCACTGATTATGCCACGAAAAAGTTTTGTTTTTTAAATTACGAAATCTCTACAGTTTTGTGACAATTCATTTACAAGTAATAAGACAACAGGAGGAGGTGGATTCTCCGTTTCTATCAATGACTGTAATATTCCTTCATATCATATGCTTCAGAAATTGTTTTTATTGGAGCTCATACTTTTAACTGATACGATAAAGCGAGAGCTCCAGAGGAAACACTCTGCGTTCCTAAGAGCAATTATTTAATTAGAAGATTTTGGTCAAATAGTCGGTTTTGATCAATATAAGAGCTGTGGGTGGTAACTCAGGCTCACACTATTCATCCAAACCTAATTTCTTCAAAACGAGCACATAGGTGGAACAATGCTCAATTTCCATTGCAGTCTAGCACCTGTAGTGCTTTCAGTCATACTGAATCTAAAATCTCCTCGCACTGCTTTCATTGAATATACATATCATTAGATTCTAGTGTTTTCTTAAGACCACAGCTCAAATATCAATGTGATATGAAATCATTTTTGAGCACCGCATTTTTTGTGATTTGTAAGATAAGGGCTGATTTATAGGGCCCGATGCACGTGTTTCGACCTTGCGGTCTCCTTAGCCGGACAATTATGAGCCCCCTTTTTTCAGAGACCACACGACATGCGTGGCTCAAAACTGATTCTACTGCATGTTGAAATTTGAGCTGTGGTCTAAAGAAAACATTTGAAGCCAATGATATGATATATTGAATATACTAGCCAAGAGCAATCGAATGTACAACAGTATGTTTCAGGCGATAATTTCACCGGACATAGAGTGTGAAATGTTTGTCGTTGATAACTCTTAGTGTGAGAAAGCAGCACCCACAGAGATTAGCAAAAGACGAGAATCGGTAACTGCCCGACTGACGAGATAGTAAGATGAAAACACGTGTATTGGGCTCTATAACCATTCAACAGTCCACATGACATGCGTGGCTCAAAAATGGTTTTCTGGCATATTGAAATTTGTGCTGTGGTCTTAAGAAAGCACTCGAAAAAAAACGGAAGATATACACCACCCTGCTTCTTGATCGACTGCGCCACTACAGACTGTATAAATGAACTATTGAAAAATTTCAGAAAACACGTGGCTACTGTCCAAGAGGCTCAACACTTTTTCACGAGTAAAAATTATTTTTCGACTAAGAACAATGTTTAGTTTGGCAGGGATTGTTCGCGGAAGTAGTTCACTCGAATAGAAAGAAAACTGAGATTTGCAACTAGAAGCCTGTTTAAGAGTAAGCACATCCCATGTGATTGCTTTGTGAGCTACTGATGTTCATCAATTTGGAAGTGGTAAAGAAAACATAGCACCAACTGTGTGATCCTCTTCTGAGTGGCAAATACTTTACAAAAACTATAGCAGAATGTATCTGTTCTCCTCAGTTGACGATGCCAATGATAGTTGATTTGGCAGTCCATCCAGTTCGCATCGATTTAAGAAAATAAACGGTCTCTGGCAACGTTGCTTAACTGTTCGACATTGGTATTCAACAACGTTGAGAAGAAATAGAAGGTTATCTTTCTCGTTTCAGTTTCAATGCGCAACAATAAGGGCGTTCAAACATTGAAGATGATTTTATATAGGAGGTTTGAAAAACAAAGGTTGGAGAAAGTATGCAACGAATTCATTGATATTACAGTATTCATTTTCTGCTGTTTCACGAATAAGTGGCGGAACAATGAATTCGGCGAATCTGTAACGTAAAAAATCAATTAAAGCTTTTATCACTTGAAATGGGTCTATCAGCTTGTCACTGAGATTAGTGGAAAAGTACTCGACAAATTTTTATGGTTCTTCGGGATATGATACCGATGAGGCGCTTGACTTCAATGAGACTGTAAGAGATGCTTCATGTAATCGACTTCATCAAACTTCGTAGAGGTGCATACCTGCGCATTGCCTTGCTGTGACCTGCCGATATAAAAATCAGTGCTACTATCTTTGTACACAGATTTGGTAGCATTTGGAAGCCGGATTGGACAGAAGGCTTTGTAAGTTTGGAGAGAACGGGGGGAGGGAGGCGTGGGATCGAGCTGGAGAACACATGCGAATTGCCAGAATCTCTAACCATCACACCACACCCTCCCGCAATACCGATAACGCTGATACTTACTTCAACTTTCATTCAGACTAAAGCAATCATTTTATTGCTGTGCAATCGGTCCAATGATTCGTTACGCCTTCTACATGTGTGTGTGTGTGTTTGTGTGCGAGTGTATGTCTGTGTGTGAGATCTGGTCTGTCAGCGCCCTAATTTATAGTAAGCTGCTAGCGATGGCGCTGAGAGTGCACAGATACGGTCAACGGCGGCGAATAATAATGAGAGTCTTGTCAGTGACCTCATCGACGCAGCTGGCCAAATAAAACAGTATGTACGCCTGGGCACGAATAACGAAAAACACATACGGACACGACAAGCTCGGATGCATTTTGTGCAGTCGACGATCATGACGGCGACGACGGAAACGGAGAATGATCATGATAATGACTATATGCAGATGATCAGTGTGTAAGCGATCAAAGTGCACTGATTGCGGAATACCCAAGATATAAAAGCGAGCTTGTTTGCATAACAGACAGCCCGGAAGACCAACTGCCAAGAGAAAAAGACAACGCATAGGAAGGATTATCTGCTGCCGAAATGCCATGGAATAATACTAGATTATTTAGAAGTATTAGTACTGGAATATTTAGAAGTTTCCTTGTCATCAAATATGATAAAAATCCGTAACTTGGAGATTACACGTTACATTTTAATGTTGGAAAAACTACGGTAATACTCAGATATTCATTAAACACCTTAAGCAAGAAATTTGACAGTTTAATTGAGATTCAGTTGATCAGTAGATGTTATGGAATTTCAAATGTCGTCGTAGACAAGGGTATGAGCCATGAGTATGAGGTTGAATATCGACGCCATTCAACGAGACTAATTCCAAAGTGAAGAAATTTCGGAAAGCGCCGACGATGTAGGTATTCATCGTCGCCACGATGAGGTTTTTTGTCTTTCCAGCTTATATTTTTCACCTTCTAGGTGCTCACAAATTGTTAACATTGTAAACTATTACAGTGACTTGCTACAATAAGATTTGTACGGCAGCTCCGCGTGAAGTTGTGATTCAACTGCGGATCTACAATTACAAGCGGAATATGAGAAATACGATAGCAACGAAAGGCCTCATCGTACTAATAGTAACACATTGCCAAGGTAATTTCTTTGAAATAAAACGAATACATCTCGCAGGACGATGAGGATGCTGTTGAGCAAAATAATGATACATACAAATCTTGAGAGCTGCATTCGTTGAGCTGAAACAAGATGATCATCAGTTGCTGTTGTTGTTGTGGTCGTTAAGTAGCAGCAATGCAGCTCTTGAGATTTATATATGCTAAATAGTTATTGACAACGAAATTCACAGGGACTGGATATAGAGATGATAATAATGATAGTAGAGACGAAGGTTAAGATGATGTTATGGAGATGATGGACTGAACTCTTAGTGAACATCCGTGTTTCCGTGACGGAATCTCGTCCACAAGCGTTAACTATAGAGTCCGCCATTCGCCAAATGGTGGTCATATTTCTCTGCACCTACTATGTGAGTTGAGTATGGCGAATACCTTAAACTAACTCAACTCGATCTCTCGATGTGTCTCTCTTTCTCTCTCCTCTCTCTCTCTCTCTCTCTCTCACTCTATAACACCTCAAAAACAAAGCGCCAATGACATATTCAGCTGTGGTGATAGTGACAGGGGCGATGACAGTCAATCGGTTGGTGATGGCGGTGTTGGTAAATGGTGTGCATAGAATTGGAATTAGTTAGATTAAATCATTAATGCACTTGAAATCGTAATTCAATGTCGATTGCAGTCATGTGATCTATAGAAGAATTGTTGGGGAACTGTATTTCTGCTTCCAGCTGACATTATTTCAAGGATATGCATAAAACCCAATGAACTTGTTACCAAAGCGTATAGCGCTCTTTGTTATTAGTCCCTTATGCATTGTTATCCATTTGGCTCTAGTGAATCAAACTAACCTAGACTGAATATGTAGGTGACCCTGAAATTGCTGATGAATCCCACTGTACCAAGGCAGTGCCATCGCCATAGATCTTGCACCTATTTGGTAGCCTGGGAGGAAAGCAGATGTGCTCAGCTCGAGGTCTGAGATTGATTCAACGATTACTTGCGCGTCTTCATTCCTTTACATGGTGAACCTTACTTACAACTAAGTCAAAACTGCGGGAATGTGGTGATTATTGCCGACAAGGAAGTGCCGTAGTATTTTTTCTATAACGAAGAAAACTTGAGCACCTAAAATCAGAGAACGTTCTGAGGTTTGTAATTTGAAAATAACCTCGCTGTTTCAAATCCTCTCAAAGAGTTGGCGCCAAGATTAGAAGTAATCCATAAGGAATTCTGGAAATTTGTGCCTAACGATGAAAGCAAATTGATTCGCAAAATGTAAAACATTCCCTCTGGCCATACTGGCTTTTGAAGAGAGGCTTTGAAAACAGTCAAATGAACTGTAATGTTACAGATACTGATTAGTATCAGATAAGAAAAAGCAGATACAGTATAATAGCTGATAGTAGACTACAGCTCTCCATCAAGTCAACAAGTTCGCGTTATTCAAACGCAACAAAAGGCATATGGCAACAAGTAAAATTTCGCTGCTGTAAAGAAGACAAAGAGGAAAAGCAAATTTCACTTTGTCCAGACTCATTCACTTCACCTCACTTGTTCACTTCTTGCCTCATTCAGAATTGGTTATCACATCAAGCAATAAATTATTACATCACTTGCATGATCATAAGTTCCCCAAAATCTGAGATTTTTGCCACAGCCGATTTTTGGTTACATTTTCTGATATGTTGAACGGAAATCACGCTGTTGATCAATTTCGTAGTAACTCTTAGCTTGTGAAAACAAAGGTTTGTTGATTTTCTGTGGGCATCACTTTAAATAGGATAAAATGACCTCAATTCATTGAATAAATAGTGACACTATTCATGCAAGGGATGGTGCAAAGTTATGTAACGGAACAAAATACGTAACATTAAGGAAGAAAGATAAACTCGACAAAAAAGAAGTGGAGAAGGATAGAGTAAAGAAAGAGAGAGTGCCGAAGAATTTCCCTCTCAGATTCAGCTGTAAATTGTACAGAATATACAAAACAGCTGAATGATCGACTGCAAATGCGCATCTATGGGGATACGACGACTTTTCAATGCAGGCCACCCACCACCACCTGCTCATGGTGATCTACTTTTGTCTCGCAACTGTTCACCTGTATCACCTGTATCACCTGTCGTCCCGTTGATCGTCGAGTGGCTCGAGCGGGTACCAGCAACTCTTCCATTTTTCCCTATCGCGTGCAAGAGTAGCCCAGTGGGTCCTCCTTGCTCTAGGAATTCGCTGAGCATCATATCTTTCTTCCATCGCTTTCGTGAAGAAATCGGACCAACGGGTCAGTGGTCTTCCTTTAGAGCGCTTGACGTCCCGAGGAATCCAGTCGGTAACGGCTCTCGTCCATCGGTTGTCGTTGAAGCGCATCACGTGTCCGGCCCACCTTATTTTCGATATCCTGGCGTGTAGAACGGCGTCTCTGATTTTCGATCGTTGACGTAGGTCGGAAGTTCGGATCCTTTGTCTCATTTGATTAATACGAGATAATCCTAGCATCGACCTTTCGACTGCGCGTTCGATAACGGCAAGTGATCTTTCATCCTGCTTACGTAGCGACCAGGTTTCTGCTGCATACGTTAGGGCAGGGATAATTGTCGAGTCGAAAAGGTGGGCACGGAGTCGGATGTTCTTTGTCCTCTTCACTACATCTTCGATGCTCTTAAACGTTCCCCAAGCCGCTCGTTTCCTCCTGCTCAACTCTGGGGCTAGGTCGTTCATCATGTTGATTTCACGACCTAGATAGATGTAACTGGAGCATTCGGAAATTGTCGTTCCGTTGAGCGTGAATGGGGCATTAGAAACACATCCGTTCCTCATGAACATTGTTTTCGTTAGATTCAGTTGAAGACCGATCTTTCCACAGGCGTTATCGAAATCAGTCAACATTCGTTCCGCTTGGCTGACTGTTCATTATGTCATAAATGATCCTATGCCAAGATGATTACGGTATTATCAACAGCAAAAGATACCGTAGAGATTCAGTAACAATGATTTCTCGGAAGAAAAAATATTTCACATTTCTGCGTAGTTTTTTTTTTCGTGTCTACTAATGGCCCTTCGTGTCTACTACCAGGTCACTTTTTGCCACTTTTTTTTATTTTGCTCTGTTCGCCTCTCTCGCCTTCTTGTTTTTTTTCTCTTCTTACTTTGTCTTTCTCATCCTCTCTCCTTATCATTTGTTGTTAAGATGAAAAAGAGCCAAAGCAAAAAGCAGGTTGCTTAATCGGTGGGCTGACTGGAAAATCCCAAAAGCTTACTTAATTCACATTGAATATTTACTTTAATCCCAAAAACGACTTTCGTTAGGTATATCCTCCTTTAGAAGAAGGAAAAAAATAGAAAAAATTTGTAGACGTTCGGAGGGAATGCTCAGTTATCACAATGATAATCATCCAATAACACATACAGGGTCATGTTTCAAAACCACCTCAAGTCAATCGAGCCCTTCCTTAGTTGGATGCCGTGCAAACTGCACCAGACGTGTTTGGATGCTAACTTCAATTTACAAAGGTTCATGACTGTCTGTGGTGAAAGAGTGGGACGTTCTAACCGGCCATACCGAAATTCCAAAAAGGATCGGTCGCAAAACTTTTACTTATGAAAAAGAACTCCAATCAGCCAAATTCAGAAAGCGAATTTAGAGATGTTCCTGAGTCCGGTTGCCGCGAAGCTATCCGACTGAAGAAGTAAAGAAACCCTTGTCAAATGTGACACTGAGTGTGTAAAAAAGGATTAATCATAAAAACATTGGCGAACTACTAAAAAATTGGATAAAAGCTCTAATAAAGGATTTTTGTCGGTTCACAGCCTTCCAAATTCCAAATTAAACAATGGGATTTAACAAGCTTGGCTACGAGCAAATTTTCAATTGAAGAGCAAAGACATGATAATTTATCTACAAAATTACTATAGAATAAGGAATTGAGATAATCAGACAGAAGTACAGATGCCATAAGTGCAACCCGAAAAAAAAGAGAACCTGAATGATAAGCAACACTTTAAGTTTGGCAGCTATGGGGCTTCACATCATCTTGAACTATCTGTACACTTTGAAGATCCAATTTTTGTCCGAAAAACCGATGAAAAAATCGAACAAATCAATAAGGGCTTATGAATTGTTTACAGTACGGAATAGTGGCAGAACGGAAAGCCACCTGTAGGGCGACCTAAGACTGTCCTGCCGTGACCTGTTATAATGAGTATGGTGAAGAAGTTCACTCTAAGAGATTACAAGATATAGTCAGTACGCTTTCAAATCAAACAAAACGGTTTCTGCTCTGCCTTTTTGGCAATTTTAGCGCTTTTCTTCTTCGCTTCATTCAATATACATATATGCATATATATGTATATATATGTATATACATCGTAATCGAAATGCTGTTCTGTGGAATACTTTGAAACTTTGTCTATGTGAGACAAGGCACTTCTTAAGCAACGCACACAAAAAGTACCATAATGCGAATGATAATGTGCTTCCTGACCTCACTATGTTCGTCGTAGCGAGCATAGTGTTGCAAAAGAAAGATAGAAAAGAGTATAAAACTCTCGGCGTTGATCGATCCCTAAGGGATGCTCCATGCATTCGTCTTCATCTAGTATCGTTTAGTGATTGAATGAACAACGGGCCTTTGCAATAACTCGTGGTGGGCTACCAATGAATCTAGTCACTGCTGCTACCTTTGCAGATAAGTATGGCATAAACCTGCCGACTCCAGATGGATGGATGACAAGCTAAGCTCTGAGCGCGGGATCGAACTATTGATTATCGGTTGACCGATCGCCTGCGTGTCACAAAGCACCTCTAACCTTTATTTACAAGCGCTCGTTAGAAATCAAATCAGCAAATGCGGACGGCAGCAAAATCGATATCGCCAGTGGGGCGCGACTTTTGTTCTTCAGCAAAGATTTTTTCTTTTGTTTCAAGGAATTTTTTAGGTTTTTTGTACTATGCTGATAGAATATGATTTTCTCTACAAATTGGTATACATTTGCTCATATATATCTCCCATGTGCAAAGAAAACCTCAAACAAAAGAAAAGGCATTTTTAAAATCCAAGCGATCTTTCCCAAGATTCACGCTTTCGACTAATTACTTAAATTCTAAATTTAAAGCTTTGTTCAGCGAAAAAATACCTCCGAAGTTATGAAAGTCAAAATAGCTCCCATCACCCCGTAAAAGGCTACTATGTGAAAGTGAAACGAAGTGTACCAATCATCATGGAATGCCGCTTTAGAGAGAAATCCAGGTCCCTTCAATTTGACTAAAGCACACTCAAATCATTTTGGAATGCCATACAGAGGGAAGTAATTTTTATAGTAGTGATCACAAGCTATGGCCGTGAGTGAACTTAGTTCTAAGTTTGAACCCAGATTCTGCCAAAAAAAAAACATGAGGTTGGAAAAAACGTAGTCTTGAGATTTAATTAATAACTAAAACCGAACGAAATGTATTCTGTAGTTGGCGAGAGATCAATGGTCGCTGTGGCAAAATCACATAAAATAGATTTTGTCAACGTGTTAATTGAACGAAACTACGTTTGAAGATGGATGAAATCTAGCATGTCATTTAATAAAATGAATGCCAGAGATGCATGTATACCATCAATAAGAGCTGCTTTGTTAAACAACAGTTGTCACTGGTTTGAATCACCCTTTCCGGATCACAATGTCTTCCATTTCTTCTTGGTCGGTAAAACAAAATCGAATGTTTGGAAGGATAGCAACATTTATTCGATGTCTTGGCAAATCATTCAATCCATCGTGCTGGTTAGATATAAACACTGTCACCTTTACAATGAGGCGGATGGATTCGAAAGCATGATGCATCCTCCAGGGACTATTCAATTGCAAAATCCTTCCCCCCTGTCTTTCTATAAGAAAATGAACATTTTCGATTTCTCGTACCACGCATCAGTTTCCCTCACTAACTGTTTGTTGGCCACAAAATTGTTAACTAACTCACCTCTTTCCTTTCTAAGCCAATCAAAAAGTTCTTATTATACAATTTATTCAAACAACTGATGTTTTGGTGGTTCCGCCTTTTTGGAGCCTAGAAGGATCAGGCCGTCCACAATCCAATCGAGCAGATACCTCCATCAATTACACAGAAAAAATCACCAAACCAAAATTTCGATAGCATCAAGAGCAATAACAACTTCTCACCAAATAGCAGTCTCATGAGTGTAATGTCACGTGTGATAACGAATAATTCCTCAATGCGTTCCATTAATGTAATTGGTCGAATTTATCCTGAAGGCTTACAGTTCCAGGCGCTGAGGTTTCATATGCGATTGAGGTGACTTCAAGATCTTTCCCGTTACGCATTTGTGCCCTATATGAGCTCACTTTGTATTTGGCTACACTTTAGGCTTGCCAATCAGATGCTTCTGTATACAAACGCAGTGTGGCCTACGTGTTCCGCCTACGTAACTGTAGCCGCATGAATACAAGAAATTGGGTAAGCTATACTCTTACTGCTATTCTAGCATATCATGAACTCTTGCGCTAAACGTCAACAATCAAATAAGTGGCCGTGAAATAGTTGACGCCTCAGAGTTATTGGTGGTTATTCCGCTCAACACTGCAAATGTCAGTTCAACTCCTCTTCTGTTGAAGAGATTACCAAACAGTTCTCTACATAGCTTAGGTACTTTATTAATCCGTCTTCACAGTGCCTTTTTTCACTGTGCAAACCTCAGTACTTCTAGCAACCAATTCGTTTTTTCGTCTTTTTTTGAACGTCGTAGAATACTAGTTGAGCAAGTCTCCTTGAGACTTCGAGGACAGCCTGGCTGTGGCGTTTCGTGAGGCGTTGTTGCTGTTGACAGCCAGAAAGAGTGGGGAACGGAGCTCGACACCACGTGCGCCGTGACGAGCATCGCAACCATTCTGCCACGGCAGTCCCCATCTACATATCAACAGTAGAGTAGTGCCTGGAGGTCATTTGACACACTTTCCATGTCAGACATGAAGGCAATAGCATGCAGGCGTTATCCCATCACCAACCTTTTCTGATGTTCGAAGTATTTCCTGGACCCTCTGGAGATTGACCAAATAAAACTCTTACTCGTAAGCGCTATCAGATGCTAAACTGACCAGCTGCATATGTTTATTGCTCCTAGATGCTTCATAAGAAACGCTGATGGTTTGAAATACTTGGTGTCACTAGAAACGTTAGTGCAAGGGATGGTAACCTAGAAGGACTCAGTTACGTAAGTAATGTTAGGAGACGCGCTAACCGGCTGAGAACCAAGACCCAGGGGCATGTCTGGCTCCACCCAAACCAATAACGTCCTTACTTTGATAGACGATCGTGAAAGTGTTGGAATGGCAGTGGTATTATGGTAGTGACTGGGACGCTAGTGGTAGTGAACACAGCGATGGCGGTAGTGATAATGATGATAGTGATAGTGATCACAGTGATAGTGATGATAGTGAAAGTGATCATAGTGATAACGATAGTGACGGTGATAGTGCTAGTTGTTGTGATAACGACAGTTCTCATTATTGTTATCACTACTACTATCATGATAACAGATAAAGATGACAGTGAAAATGATAACGACAGTGATAATAATGATAATGACAGTGATGATTTTAATGATAATGACGATGATATAGATAATGATGATGATAATGATAACTATCGTTGTCACTATCACTGTCACTATTAGTTTCACCATCACTATCATTGTCAAATCAGTATGGTGACTATTACTATCATCACTATCAATATCATCACTATCACCATCATCACTATCAGTACCGCCACTGTCACTGCCGCCACTACCACTACCGCCACTATTTTTTGCCACTATCACTATCTTCACTATCTTTATCATTACTATCACTATCAATATCATCACAATCACTATCATCACTATCACTACTATCACCACTATGATCACTATCACTATCATCACTATCACTATGATCACTACCACTATTATCAATATCATATCATTACTATCTGTATCATCACTATCGCTATCATTACCGCCATCACTGTGATCACTTTCACTATCATCCCAGTCACTACCATCATAGCATTGTCATCCCGATCACTTTCACGGTCATCTATGAAAGGACGGCCGTGATTGGTTGAGGCGGAGCCAGTGGAGTGGGGCCAGACACGCCTTCTGAGTCCTTGTCCTCAACTGGTCAAGTAAACGATCCAAGAATATCGATTGTTAGGATTGATTGTGGCATGAGATCGGATGTTAGTGAGGAATGAAACCATGCTTTCCTTAGTCCGCCTACTCAGATAATGATGGACTTACCTTGAATATCGATGGATCGTTAGAAGAAAGATCGTCATACCATGAGATCATCTATAACATATTTACAGTGCGGATTACTCCATTCCGCCCAACGTGATCAACATATCGTGGTAACATTAATTAAGACCCTTTGAAAAACAATTTTTGCAGCTTTTCGAGCCTTTTTAAATGTCCTAAGTAACTACAGATAAGGGCGGTCTGTAATGAAGAATAGTCGCGTGCGTACACTTTTTCCCGGGATTTCGTTATACCTATTTTCTTTACTTCCGATTTTTCGTTTTTTCTCGTTTTAGTTGGGTACTTTTATCTACAGAAATCTTGAAAAATATTTTATTATCGAAGGCGTGCGTGTTTGTGTGTCCTTTTTTGCAAAAATCAGACCAATCTATTTTATAGAATTTTAGGGCACTTTCCAATTTATGAACCGAAAAATAGTGACGATCTTAAGCGGCTGCCTACCACGAGCCCAAAGGAGTGCCTGGCCTCGGCTCTGCCAATCACGTCTGCTCTTTGTACTTCCACTATGACATGCTCAAATCCTTGGCAAACCCACTTACTTAATATCCCGTGTAGCAAGACCGCAACACGAGCAATCAACTCATATAAATTGTTCATCACTATTTATTGAACAATCTGCAATTTATAGCATTAGTTTCCAACATTTTGCAGCTTATGGCAATATGTTATATTTGCGTGTAACATAGGAAAACGAAAACAATAGTACACCTTAAATAATGCGATCATACAATAAATGCAATATAAATACAATGAATACTCATGAAATATCTGCTTCTTGATTACAAACAGCAACTAAGTAACATTGCTGGGGTTACAGAGATGTGCAGTATCATAGCATTTTGGGCAGAAATGCGTTGTACATAGAACGCATTTGGTACTTATTTTTTTCTGGCATAATTTTGAGCATAGAAGGAGCTGTTTTCAACTAACATCCATCTTTTTATAGCACTCATGTCAGCGATAGTTTTCGCGTGAAGCCTCTTCGGGAATTCCGCTAATTTTCGTTTAAGGAAAATCGTCTCCTAGATAGCTGACATAAACCGTCTCCTCAACTCATTGAATGTAGTTCCTTTCTCGTTGACGTAGTATAGTCTATGAGCGTTGAGCAGCAGTATGTTATAGGCGAGATCAAAGAGGATACGTGCGTACCTGAAGAAGGAAATTACAAATTATGGAGCTAGTTGCAACACGTACGTGCCATGTCTAGCCCTTCTAAAGAGTGGAGTAGGCAGCCATCTGCTCTGCGAGGTTCTCAAACCGCTTATTCTTATCGTAGCTTTCAGCAACTCTAAACTTTTTCGTGCCCGAATTTACGTCGAAGCTGTATGCTATCGAAAGCATCTGCACTTCTCTCTAATCAAACCATTTAAATACCATCATATCATTCCGATTCTGCCACGGCTCGCCACTCGTCTTTGCGTGAATTTCTCTGCATTAACTCCTTGGCCTGCCTTTCTGTCTCTTCTTGCAGGTTTCGGTCAGTTGTGCATTATTCTACAACAGTTTTCAGCTTAAGAAACACTGATGTACCACCTGCAGGCGTGAAGGAGAATTCCTCGATCTAGCAGAACCCTCATCAGATCCTTTACCACACGTTTTGATAAAGGCTGGACGGATTTGAGAGTTGTATCTGCACCTGTGTAGATCAAGGTCCTATACGAGTATCCTCTTTCGCCACAAACTTTGAAAAGCTTTATACCAAATCAGCTCCTTTGGCAAGGAGCGCACTAACGAAGCTTGGTTCTTCCTCTGAATGGTAGCATTAACTAGTTAAAGCATAAATCTCTTCCCGGTCTGTAAACAGCTCGACGATCGACGAAGTGCAAGATTTGCTTTTGCAGTTACACATCCGCAATGAGGTTCCTTCTGAGAAGAATGAAGAAGCCTGACGATGAGGGCATAGAGTCGACCGACACAGCTAATAGCTCGCAGGATAGTGGGATAGGCTATGAAGCACTGTCCACATCAGCCATCACCAGAGCAGTGGGTGATGGTCGAGTAGCGCATTAGCGCCGAGTCCCGAATCTTTTGATGACGGTTGAGTGGCGTACAGATTAACGCATTCCGCAACTGCCGAGATCCAGTGGACTTTTCTAAAGTCTTAAGGGCTATCTTTGAGATCGGCTTCTGGAGCTGACAAATGTTTTCGGCCGCCAAGAAATGAAAGGTTGGAATGAGACGACGGTCGACGGAATGTAGACATTCATTGCCTTGTGTCTGAAAATGTTTGTTATCTGAATGCCACAACTGAACGATTACTAGAGCAATCTTCTGGGTCCTTCGGGAGCTTCAGCGGCGTCACATATCATACCAAGGCGTCGATACTGTGAGATCACGACCCATCTACATGCATCGGCAGTGACGAAGCTGACACCCAGGACAAGCTCTATGAAATGAGACGAGTGATGAAAGTAGTGAATGCCAATCGCAAAGCTGTGTACGGGCTAAGAAGAGATTTATGCTTTGGAGAGTCGATGGTGCAATTCAGAGGAAGATTCAAGCTTTGTTAGTTCGCTCCTTGCAGAAGGAGCAGATTTGGTATAAAGCTTAACAAAGTTTGTGGTGAAAGAGGATACTCGTCTATGACAATTATCCACACATGCGGATAGAACTCCCAAATCCGGTGAGCCTTTATCGGAACGTGCGGTGATGGATTTGACACAGGGCCTGCTAAATGAAAGAAGGCACCTTAACGGCGGCAACTGGCTCACCAGTGTTTCCATAGCGAAACTGTTGCAGAAGAATACATAACTGACCGGAATTTGCAAGAAGAGGCAGAAGTGTGTGCCAAAGAAGTTCATGGAGGGAAAATTGCACGAGGGCAAGTGGATAACCGTACGAAATCGGAATGACATATTAGTATTCAGATGGTTTTATAGGAGAAAAGTGCAAATGCTTTCAACAGCATGCAGCTCCAACGCATATTCGAGCACGAAGAAGTTTAGAGTTGTTGGAAGCTGCGATAAGAATAAGGAGTATGAGATCTTCGCAGAGCAGATGGCTGCCTACACTCCACTCTTTAGAACGATGAAAAATGGTACGTACAGTTGCTACTAGCTTCACAATTTGTAATTTCCTTTCTCAGATACATACGTATCCTCATTGATTTCGTCTATAACACACTGCTAATAGATGCTCATAAACCGTACTGCGCCAACAAGGAACCAACCACATTCAATCAGTTGAAGGGGAGGTCTATGTGAGCTATCTAGAAGACGATTCTCCTCAAACCAAGTTTAGCGGCGTTCCCGAGAAGGCTTCACGCGAAAACTGGCGCCGATATGAGTGCTATAAAAAGATGGATGTCGGCTAAAAAAAGCTCTTTCTATACTCAAACTATGCTAAAATAAATAATAAATGTGTTTGAAAGCTATTATTATAAATTGCAGATTGTCAAATAAATGGTGATGAACATATTACATCGATTAATTGCTTGTGTTACGGTATTATTATATGCAATATGGTGTGATTTGGTGTGCCAAAGATTCGAGCATATTATAGTGAAAAGACAAAGGACGGACGTGATTGGTGCGCACGGAATGAGGTGGGCGGAGCCAGGCGCCCCTTAAGTCCGTGGTAGGCAACCGATCAAAAAATTAGTTGCCGCTACAAATTGACCATTCATTGCTAAATTAGTAATGATTTCATTGCGACGCCGTGATCGGACGGGAGCAATGAATATAACAACATTTGCAAGTTGATATAACACTGCTCTTAAGCAAATCGCTTGCTACATTGTCTTCCTACTACAGCCATTATCACTACCAAAAAGTTATATTTAAGTTTCATTGATTTTCGTGATATGACAATTAAGAATGGCATGGTATGATACATTTCGTAATCCGTGCATTCCACTAAATGGACGATCCTAGGACGGTCAAATCAGAGAAGTCAAAAATGGAAAAGTCACACATGAAGGTGCGGTAATGACATGATCCAATTTATCGTCTCGAGTCTCGGTATTGAAATCGTGACTACGTTTTCTTCTGCATAAGATACACTGCCCTACTTAATGTGTAGTCGCTCAATGAAATAATGCGCAGTACTTATATTGCTATATACGTGTAGCTTAATCTTTTCACGGGCCTTGTGTAACGAGTTTAATATGTACAGTGGCGGGCATTACGAGTACTTCGCATTGATATTGAAAGAAACCCTTTCCACTGTTTTTTTTTCGTATACATACAATATTTTTGGAATCACTCGATGGTCTGCTGATCACAGATGTTGTGTTCATCGCCTTTTGAGAACAAACCCTAGTTTGGATTTGAAAACATGTGAAACCGTTTCTCGATCAAATTCATTGATGGATTGCATAATTTTTGATTGTTCTCAAAACGAATGTATCTCCAATTATTCATTAAGTGCGATGAAAAACATGAAATAGTTCGAGCCTAGGAGTATGCTGCACTTGTTCACAATCATTAATGATATAATGTCTAGAATTTGATTACGCATTGTTTTAAGACCGACCTGGAAAATCAGATATGGTACCATGGATTTCGCCCACGAAAAGATGTGGTGCAACATGTAAGTGGAGTTTTCAATAAACAACTGATGCGCAGATTAGCTTTGTTGGTCTGATTAGCGTTATCACCTGACTGACACGCAACTGTTTCCTTGCGAAGTAATGATAATGATTAAGCAGCCGACCAGAATGGAGAAGATTATATAATTTGACTACACCAATTAGACATGTCCTGTGCTGTTGTCAATGAGAAGACACAGAATTTTTGTCCTGAGAATGTCCATTTGTCGTACATTTTCAGCTTGTACCTGCGTTTTTCACCAGCCTTATGTATGAAAAAGTATGAAGAGAAATGCTTCAAATTTTTCCATTCTCTTTTAAATAATCTAATGTAGGGCAAGAAATCATATTCCACTAGAACTCTTATATACATACCTTCCCAAGAGATCCATGGCAAGGACAGCGCACTACTAAGAATCAACTATTTCCACGAGCCGATAAAAGGCTCATTAGTGAATTCCAGCGCAGAATGAATACCTGTTGGGAAAGAAAGTTCTGATGCACCTATTCAGATCATGGGGAGATTACAGTTTCTTTTGTAGGATTAACCTCCTGAAAGCCTTGTTATTATACGTGTTTATTTCCACTTTGTTACAAGCCTCCGCCATGTCCAGCGATACAGTCGAAGTTCGTGTTTCATTACGTCGTCATTGGAGAAAGAGTCTTTCACAGAGAGCTGCAGTTGATGAAATCAACGGAGTTGGAGGGGAAGGCACATTAGACGGTAATTTCAACGCTATAATCCCGAAGATCTTGCTCTCGAAGACAAGCCTCGCTCAGAGCTTTGAGCAAAGTTGTACAACGAAGATCTGAATGCTGCTTCGGAAGATGAACCGTTCTCAAGTGCTCGCGAATTGGCATCCGAACGTGATGCTTCTCATAAAACTGTGTCAACTCTTCTCCAACCGCTTAAATTTGTCCACAATAAGCAACGACAAGATCCGCAAAATTTTCCGATCAATGCAACACTTTTTGAAAGGTCGCCGATTTGAATCGTTCGATCAATGGCGGAAATCCCAGGGACAGCTATCTATTAAACTCGGCGTAATTTGAATAAATGAGTATCTTCTTCTGTTTAGTCGTTCCGAGGTGTTATTGATATTATTTATTGAATATCAGCGAAGCTATAAAAATACAGTTAATAATGCAGCATGAATATTGCAGCAGTCGTGGTGGCTTACGTTCGGCGAGGTTCGCCATCTTCAGAGCCTGGAAAGGTCAAATCAATTCGCAAATTATTGAATCAAAGGCCTTCATAACCCCAGCAAAAAACGTAGAAAATAAATTTTTGTATCGCATAGGAAAAACTTTATTTTAGAAACACTCACAGCTTTTATGTTTTAGGTCAAGCAATTAATCATTGAAGACCTGCCACTTGGAGTCTGTGCTATTGTAAGACTGTGCCTGGTTCAGGTCGGGAAAATTAGCCTGAGATATGGTGCTAAGTCACGCGTTATTACGAGGCATTCCACTTTGCGGTCCTTGGGTATTCCTCTTGAAAACACTCTTTCGATAGTGCTGCAAAAAAAAGAAAAGATTTGTGTTTTACATCTCGCTGGACAGAGCTCTTTCTTCAGATTGTTGGTATACATTCGATAGCGTATGTTTCAATGATTCCAACGCTGTGCTGATTTTCTGGGCAACATCGTTTCACTGCAGTGTAGCAGAAAAAATGAGATCGAGCTTTACATATTCGGCTAGTTTATTTGCCGACCAACTCACGGGCATGAGAGGAGGGGCGGGGCGATCGATCAGCGCGGATTAAATGAGTGGGATAACGAGCTTTGATTGGATATCTTCGTTTTGGAAAAAAACTTTATAGAAAACGATTGACTTAGATACTACAAATTTCCTCTACACGTTTATATGCTCTTAGTGCTTCTAGTTATTTATAGGCGTAATAAAAATGAAAACGCAGAGTTGAGGTGGAACATAATGTTAATTTGGATCTTACAGCATTATCAGAGAATGTTTTGAAAAATGGTCAAGTGATGCGCCAGCTAGAGATTCATGCTTTCGAATGATTACTAAAACACCTATAAAAAGCTCTTGTACAGAGAATGAGCTCAATTATTCTTTACTCGCCGTCTAACAGAGAAATACCATAAAGATCTGCGAAAAGCGTTCTATGGTCGTCAAAAAACAGTCTACTGCATTTGTTGCTAGTTCTACTGTGTTTATTGAGTTATAGTATAGTTTTGAAACTGAACTACAGTATGATAAAGTGGTCACAGTCGTGTACATATGTAATTCACAACCTATTTAAGGCTTAATTCTTGATAAACAGCAGAATCATATATAGACAACATACGTATTTTGTAAAGTAGAATAACACTTCAGAACCTCTGATCACAAGGAAATGCTGTTTTCAACAGTCAGAGTCGGATTCAAGTAGACGTGTATGTAAAAGTAATCATTCACGCTGCTTGCATATTTCAGGGTCTTTTCTATTCAAACGTGAAAACGGAGATGAACAGGAAACTTTCGACGTTGTTTATTCCTTTATTTATTTGTAATGTTTTAACTCTATTTATAGCATTGTAGAGCGGATTTGAGCATTATTTTGCCTACGAAATAACTTTCGGTAGCCTATAGATGCATTGAATTAGAAATTAATTAAATTAGTGTTACTCATCCAGACTATGACACCAATTTGCTGAGCCTTGAACAATTCTAGGCTTGGCATGCGGGATCGAACTCAGGCATGTATCCTAGGGCATTTTAGTCACTGCGCTTCGTACGACCTTACCTGGTCGCATACAGCATCAATTCAACTTCGGCCAGTCAATACGCAAATTAGGGCACGATATCTCACTTCATCCGGTAGCGCTTGTTCTAATCCGCTGTACTACTGACGCTCGTTTTCCCATCATTCTATGTGCGCTCCAACGCATCTATCTACGAGCAACCAACCGTCAACGGTTGGTTAAGATAATTGGTATCGGCATTGCACCCAGTCACGTTGACAGATACTGGCTATTGTGGCTATTGGATAATCAAAACGAGTTCTTTTTATTTAAACGCTTGATAGATGCGTTGTAGCGTCGAGAGGATGATGCGTCTCAATAGTGCAACGAGTTGGAGAACGCGCTTCCGGATAGAGTGAGATGTGCGCTCGAGTCCCGCCTGACGCGAATGTTTGCACGTCACTCTACACCACTAGGCATGTCACAATATGTCATCTAGAGCACCGATCATTCAAACTTCGTTTTAGTGTCCTACTTGAAGAAACTTGGGGACATTCTTGTACGTGCTACAGACTAGCGAAATATGCCTGAAGTCGTAATCTCAGTTTTGAACGACAAAAGAGAATTAGTAAATTTAACCATAAGATAAGTAATATTCGATAGTTGAAGTTTTACAACTATTCAAATACAACGATTTTCAGTGTTGTAGCTTGTCCTAGGTAACAATTACACACTCTATTTTCTTTGAGATGCGATAATAACCAACTTTGGGCACTTGGTGTTTTTAGGAAGAGCAATAAAAATGTGCCATGATTTCCAAAAATTGCTGATTTGGTAAATTATTGCAAGGTACAAGACTTCAAAATGTTTTTCGGTGAGTTTTCTAGCCACCATAATACATCCTGTTTAGAATCACAAGCTACCTGGTCACGCTAAATTGAAGCGCGGTATTACTTGCCCAGCATGCTTGATAAAGCATGAATTTGTTTCTTTCGATAAGGATAAAGTGGAAACTTTTCTTCGGAGCACATCTCATGTTACTCTTTGCAATAATAAGCGAGTTATTATCTTGTTTCACAGGATCTACTTGGTAGAGGGAATTTTTGCAATGTTTATAAAGAAGTGTGCACACGACAACCTGACGAAAAAATTGTTGTGGCTGTAAAGGTTTGTATTTTCCTATATTATCTACAACATTTGTTGCATGTGTGTGATTGATCTTTCTCTGCTGATTTCCAACTGAATACGCAACTACTTTTTCTTCATTCAATATTTATTTGATATATGACGCGACATCACATGTATCGCAATGTTCGCCTCCCTACACTTCCCACAATCGACTTGTTGCTTCTCATCGACCATCGCCGAAAATCGTTGAGCTTTCTGCACATATGCATGATCGGTAATTGCTTGAGTGTTTTTTGCCTCTAAAATGAATGTTGATGAATGCTGAACGAGACAAGATTTTCTTGAAATACTGGGATATCTGCGCATGGAGTTTCCGCTCGGGTCAGGGTAAAACTTGGTCTACACAATAGGTATGCATTTCCTGACTCCAAAGAGACAGAGTCGTGAAAGACTTGTTGTACACGGACGGGATCGAACCATCGCCTGGGTAGGTTGAGCCATCAGCATGATGGATGGTACTTGTTTAGCCGCTCTGACCAATTATACATAAGATGATTAAATATATAAGTATCTAATATAGTAGACGATTAAGTATACATATATTATAAATATTCTAGTAAACCATTCTGTCACAACAGTCTAGTTCTTTTTTTTAATAATAAAAGATCTGAGTTGAGTTGACCACAACATGGGGATTCGAGCTAATTTATAGGAGCTCAGGGCAGTAGTGCCACATTCACTTAAATCAACTTCTAAAGTGATAGGTGTAGTGTCAGTCACACAGATTCAGGAGCTCAAATTCAAAAGCAGAATTTACTTCAGTCGCTATTTTCAAAATTTTGTCAATATCTAGCACTTATTCAACGTTTAAAACTGTGAATGATTTGGGTTTGTCAAGAGGTTTCGAGTTTGAAAGGATTTGAGCAAAAAAAAAGGGACGCGCTATCAAATGCTTAGCGAAGACCAAATGATGAGCTACTACGTTCATAATCACGTGATTGAGGTAAGCATCGAGTCGCGGCTGATTGGAAATTTTACTGAATAATTCGAAAATCCTTGATCCTCTGCACGCTGCATGACAAAACTGCGCGGACGGACGAAGGGATAAAAGCTCTGAGCGTTAGTCAATCCCTGATAAATGAGCCGTGCATTCGTCTTTAATTTATAACTTTGTTTAAAGTGATTGAATGCATATTTGGTCATTACAATCAGCCGCGGTGGCCTTCCGCAGATACGAGACTGTGGTGTTTATCCTCCCATACAAGTCTGGAACCAATCTGGTACTAACGTACCGACCCCGGAGGGTAGGATGGCTTGGTGAGCCATGAATGCGAGACCGAACCATTGACTCGTGAGCGACGCAGAGCACCTCCAACAGTTGCTCGACGTGCGTTTTCTGAGCAGAGGTAACATTATCTGTGCCGCTGTCGTCCCACTGATCGTCGAGTGACTCGAGCGGGTGCCAGCGACTCTTCCATTTCTCCCTATCGCATGCAAGTGTGGCCCAGTGGGTCCTCCTGGCTTTATTGATTCGCTGAGCATCATATCTTTCTTCTATAGCTTTCGTGAAGAAATCGGACCAACGGGTCAGTGGTCTTCCTTCAGAGCGCTTGACGTCCCGAGGAATCCAGTCGGTAACGGCTATCGTTCATCGGTTGCCGTTGAAGCGCATCACGTGTCCAGCCCACCTTATTTTCGATATCCTGGAGTGTATGAACGGCGTCTCTGATTTTCGATCGTTGACGTAGGTCGGAACTTCGAATCCTTTCTCTCAGTTGCGGGATACGGGATACTCCTAGCATCGACCTTTCGGAGCGTTCGATAACGCCAAGTGACCTTTCATCCTGCTTACGTAGCGACCAAGTTTCTGTTGCATACGTTAGGGCAGAAATAATTGTCGAGTCGAAAAGGTGGGCACGGGGTCGGATGCTCTTTGCCCTCTTCACTATATCTTCGATGCTCTTGAACGTTCTCCAAGCCGCTCGTTTCCTCCTGCGCAACTTTGGAGCTAGGTAGTACATCATGCTGATTTCACGATCTAGATAGACGTAACTGGAGAATTTGGAAATTGTAGTTCCGTTGAGCGTAAATGGGGCATTCAAGACACATCCGTTTCTCATGAACATCGTTTTCGTTAAATTTAGTTGAAGACCAATCTTCCCACAGGCGCTATCGAAATCGGTCAACATTCGTTCAGCTTGACTGATGTTTGGTGTTTTGAGAACGACATCGTCAGCAAAGCGAAGATGGTTTAATTATCGACCGTCCATTTTCACGTCCATATCGTCCCATTCTAATGATCGCATGATGTTTTGTATGGTGGCAGCGAATACTTTTGACCAAATTGTATTGCCTTGTCGAACCCCTCTCCTTGCGTCAATGGTGATTTTGTTTGTAGAATAGAGAGACTTTGGTCGTAAAATTTTTATAAAGCTCACAAAGGATCATTATGTACCAAGCAAGAACGCTCTGGTTATCTAGAGCTTCTATAATCGCTTCTCTTGCCACGGAATCAAAGGCTTTCTTCAGATCGATGAACGTGAAGCAGAGTGGTTGTTTGTACTCTCCTGAAACTTCAGTGAGTCTTGTAATCGTGTGGATGTGGTCGATGGTACTGAATCCTTTTCGTAACCCTGCTTGTTCGTATGGCTGTCCTTCGTCCAGTGTTCTGTCAATCTTGCTTAGCATGACTCGAGTAAAGATTTATAGACAGCGGACAGCAAGCAGATTGGATGATAATTGCCTATGTCGTGAAGGTCTCCCTTTTTGAACAACAATACGGTATTGCTGGTTTTACATTGAATAGAGACGTTGCATTCTGAGAGGTAGCGAGTGAATAGCCGAGCTAGGGTGTTGATGAGAACTGGCGGCAAATTCTTCAGGTGTTCTTGCCTATCCCAGCCTGGACCGGGCGTTGTTCTGTTTTTCATCGACGATATAGCATGTCGGATTTTGGAAAGGAGGATCGGTGGAACGGCCTGTTCATTCACTTTCATTTTATATGACGGTAAGAAGGCATGGCTAGCGAAGAGATTCGAGTAGTTGTGGTGGATGATTTTCTCCATAGCCCTTTTGAAAGCTGTAAGTGTCTTGTCAGGGTATCGGAGTGCAATCTTCTTGGCCATGTAGTTGGTGAATCTTCGCTGGGCTTTGCAAATGCTCTCCCCAGCTTCTGCAGCTTCTGCAATAACTGCTTCTCCTCTCTCTTGGAGGCCTTCTTTGATCGCTTCTCTGCCGCGTTTCGCATGTTCGTACGTGAGATTCCGGTGGCCTGTAGCTCGTGCGATTCCGCGTTGACGTGCCAACTCGAATGACTGCGGAGAGAAGCTTCTCTTCGTGACCTTAAAGCTCTCGGCTTTCATAGCGCTGACGTGAAGATAATCAACAAGTCGATCGTATTCTTCGTCGATGTTGCCGACAGCGGTATCTTCCCAAAAGCCGACTAATGATTTAAATACATTCCAGTTCATGGTAGTTCTAAAGCATCGTAGTTCAAATTTAGCGGCTTTCTCTCTTCTTTCCGAGAAACGGAACGTTGCGCGAAGGAGGTGTGGTCTGATCTTACTGAGGTAGTAAAATTAGGAAAATGGGCTGTCAGTTAACGGGAAACGGATATGCAATTGCGGAGATCTGATAGTAAGTGCCCCGGCTCGACTTAGCCAGGTCAACCAATGCCTTTCGTCTTTCCAGGATTGTCATACTAATGCCGGACTTACCTGAGAAGTCCCACAGATTCAAAGGTTCCTCAATTGCTGAAATCACTGCAATAAATGCGCCACTTTGAGTGAAAATGCTCCTTTCCCTCATCCACCTTTTTTCTCCTCTGCGGTTATAGAAGTAGTTCGATGACTGTTTCTTTTAGCTTCATAATGTATGCTCATCACAGGAACTCCAAACCACAGGTATCGGCACCATTCACTTTACTCAATAAAACATCGTTAGAGATAACTACATGCATGTCTGGACTATAGAGAGACTTGAATAGGCCTACTGATGTATAGGGTCAATGCATTACAGTTCTAGACAAGTATGGTATCAAATTGGGAGCCCTGTAAGGACGGAAGGCTTGGTGATGCTGGGGTGTGGAGTCGAACCAAGGATCATTTATGCTTGCAGTACCCCTCAAACCATTGAGCTACACGCTTCTGTGTAATTTATCCAAAAGAAGCAGATACAGATGTGACTGTATTTTTTGTAGATGTTCCGCGTAGCCTGTGACCATCCACCAATACTATTGTTATGGAATACTGTCCTGGCGGCGACTTACAGTCGCATTTGATAAAACAACAACAAGCCATAGAAGTTGGAGAAAAAATAGTCTATATTCTTAAAGTAAGTAATGTATTCAAATTCTCTCAAATTCTCACAGCAGAAAAAGTATGATGTGCTGGATTTTACTGAGATTACAGGCTGCACGTGGCATGCGATATTTTCACAAAAAGAATTGCGTTCATGGTGAGTTAGCTGCTAGAAATTGCTTGATATCATCTGATAATTTATGGTACACTGTTGAACCACAATGACGAAAATGTTTTCAGAAGTCTAAAGACTATTTGAAAATGGATTAAGCTCGACCATTTAGAGAAATCTAGGTCGGAGAAATCTCATTGACTTAGTTGTTTGCAGGATGTACAAAAATAGGAGATTTTGGTTTCTCGAAACTCGTCAACAACTTGGAGAAAGGCGAGAAGGGAGGAGCTGATAAGGATATACCAAGTTCACAGATACCACTGAGGTAGACTGTGGACTTCCCTAAATGATTTCTGAGAAATTTTTTGTTTTTTATAGGCTGTCAATAACTGAGCAGCGTGATCAGCCTGTTCCGAGGCGTTAATGTTCTTATCGGTATTTACAGACTTTTTTAAACTATTTTTATGTCATTTCCATGCTTCCATGTTCCGAGTGTACATAGAAGAACGTTAACTAAATACATCTGTGGGTTCAAAATTACGATTATAGCACTGGAATGAGAATGTCAGCTCGTATATCTCTTATTTGAGTCTCGACCACCTCCAAAACGCGGCAGACATTCGCAAGGGTGAATGGCCTTTAGTATTCCTTTAACTCGTTCCTATAATCAAACCTTGTTGTGGGATGTTCCTTAATTCGCTTCTGGGGGTAAACTCACAGCTCTCAAAATTTACAAGAGAGTGTTCCGCGGACTGCGCAGAAAATTAGTCTCCTATTCATAAGATTTAAATAATTCATTTTTTAATCTGCTGTGCCGATCACAACACTTTTTCAATTACATTCGTTTCCTTATTTCCACAAATCCTTAATTTAAGAACATTTCTAATCTTTTCACGTGCAAATTCGGCTGGCGTTTGGACGTTGTCGTCTTCCTTATGAGTTTTGTGGAATGCTGAACGAGTCACTTCTTTCTTACTCAAATCATGGGATATCAATGTTGCAGCCTTAGTGTATCTGAGGAACTGAGTCGAAACCCGATATAGCTTCCATCAAATTTCCAATCCCAGTGCGATCAAAGGCTTGATGAGCTTCAGGCGGAGTCGAGCTAGCACCGTACTATGACGAACGACATTGCTATCACTCACTAAGCAACCAAAGCGCTTCTCTTCGCTGAAAGTTACATTGCCCATCATACTCTATTTTACCTCTGTATTCAGGTGGATGGCACCAGAATCACTAAAACGTCCGATGAAATTCAGTGCAAAGACGGATGTATGGTCGTCTGCCGTTTTGATGTTTAAGGTATTGCACCATTATCCAAGAATGAAAGAAAATCCACCTTTTGTCAAACAGACATACAAGATTCGACTTGATCCATGCATTTTTACGATTAATTTTATTGCACGAACTGTACGACTGGGTATGAGAGCGTTCTTTGAATATTAGAAATAAACTTAGTTGATCTAACCGGCACATTCTAAACAGGTTTTCACTGCGTACTAAAACCATGGCCTGATGATCCACCCTAAAGAGATCGCCACCGCCACCGCCACACGCAAATGCCATATGCCACCGATGCCAGTTGGAACACTCAACGAGCTGAAGGAGCTTACAGCACAAATTTGGTCTGTGCCTCGATTTCGATCTAAGTAGTCATATTCTTGATATGTTGACGAGAAAATTTCTTGATACGTCTCTAATTTGTAAGTTCGCCGCCTTCACCTATGAGTTTCCACATTTATTACTCTTTTTGCTTCCTCCTGCGCCTTCTCATCCGCCTCTACCTTCAAACCACTAACTTTTTTCAACAAAAAAATTTCCTTTTCTACCTCTTGAGAAGTCAAATTTCTTGGTCAAAAATTTGGCATTATGATTTTGAGCAATATGAGATAAGGAGATGAGGACTATTTTGCTCTCCATTTACTTTTTAGTGAAATGACATTGAGAAAGTTGAAGATGAAAAAAATATTAAAAAAGCTTTTGTCTTTCACTCGAACAGTTTGAAGAGAAGGTTTCATAGAAAAAAGCTCCACCTCAGTCGGTCTGGTGTGAAACACAAATGTTTCTTGGTGCACAGAACCGATTAATCTCCATGAATTGCTTATGATCGATCAAAGCAATTCAAACTTGCTAATTATAAGCAGAATTTTGGGGCATACTGAAAACGACTCTCTCGCAACTGGAGTTTTGACGCTCGCTGTATTAGTGGAGTATATGTACGATCTGTTGGTTGATTGGAGGCACGCTGAAACGTTAGCCATTAAATTTTGAGGGAGAGGCACCAACATTGTGCAAGCTTGAAATGAAGAAAATTGCAGTTCGTAAGAAATTTTAAATTTCATGCAGAGGTTTAGAGGCAGCGAAATTTTTGAGTGCTCACGACTAAAGTTTTGAAGCGTTCATTCCTGAAAAAAAGGGAACTTTCTACAGTTACAAAGAATAAGACGATTCATATATCTAATCAAAATGCCAGGATATAAATCCACTTCAGATAAATTAGAATAACAAAAAAAAACAACTTACTTGTCAACCTAAAAAAATTTCATGCGGTTAAAAAAATTACTTACATATTTAGAATGTGGAGATCACGAGCTTTCAAGAACATCGAACCCGAACAAGGTCAAGAAATTTATATATTGTGAATAACTAGGAATAACAAAAAATCCAGTAGACCTTTCGCTACTATTCGGTCATGAAGGGAAATTGGAAAACCGCATTGTGTGGAGAATTTTTTCATAGGACTGTTAGTAATCACTCGAAAGCTAAAACTTCAGACTGCAGCCCCACATCGCCGGTTTTCGAAAAGCCTTTTTTGATGTTGCCACAGAAGAAAATTTACAGAAGAAATTTTCTTCTCGCATTGCATACGCGTTTATTTGTCGCCGGAAGAGCTCTTTCATTGGACTATGAGTGATCATTCAATAACATAATCGAATTTGATTCCAAAGCTGCGCTTATATTCTAAAAAGACCTTTTTCTGAAACGCAGCACGTAAAATAAGCTGCAACGCAGCTGGTAATAAGCCGAATTCCAAGTGGGAGCAACGGCGTCCAGCGAGAAGCACGTGGCTGCTGGCTGGCAGTGGCCAGAGAACTATGACGCAGTCGAAATTCCTTTCATTCAACCGCTTCTAGCTGTGGTACAATGTTTCAAATATATACCGACTGAGGTAGAATCTAGTCCGCCTGAGCGGAAGTTTTGCACATCACTCTACAACTATAGGTATATATGATGCAATCATCAATTTTTGAGCATGTGAATGCTTAGAGATGTGTTGCGTCAGCAGTTCACGTGCTCGCCTCACGCACAAGCACATGAACTGACCAAATACCTCTTGCTCTCATATACGAATTCAACTTATTTTACCCGCTACGTCGCAGAGAAACGGTCTCCTTAGGAAATAAGCACAGCGTTGGAAAGATCTCTGTCCAGTGAGAATCATGCGCGTCCGCAACACAAGAAATCACCTTTTGTAACAACGTTAAAAGGGGATTTTGCGGAAATCGCCCACGTGGGTTTGTAGCATGAGCTCTCAGCTTTGGTATGGTACAAATACTCTATTGAAGAACATAGACTCTAACGACTCCATGCCGACTCACTACTTATTGCTAAGTGCGCGAGTTAAGTGTTAATGATCAGTGGAAAAAGATACAAGACAAGATCTTTTGACAGGCTTGCTAAAGGAAATTCTGCGGTAATGAATTTTTGGTTTCTAGGGTCATTGATCCAACTCTTCGTCCAACAATTTCCCAGTTATACTCATCATTGTTAGCGGCGTCGAAGAAACATCGGCCACCTCCACCAGAAAAATTCGCGTTGAACACTATCAAGGGAGTTGAGAGGAAACACGATGATGGCGCAATCACGGAAAGCTACAGTTTTCTTCAGTAATAGATTTATCATATCATTTTGAAAAACTCATGTAATGGGTATGATTATGGAGGTAGCATAGCAAAATCTTGTACTTCTGTAAAATTTATTTTGCCAATGACGTTGCAATACTGAAGAATCGCCTACTCTTCTATACTCCGTTAATACCGGTAGTTCTCGGTAGTTAAATATAGCCAACGAGAAGGCATATAATCGTTCTTAGCAGATTGCTTTTGGACTTTGGAGAATTTTGTTAAGCGTTTACTTTATCATTGTCTCAAGCAAAGTCGATTACTATGTAATCTTTACATACTTTTTCTTCCTCAGTATTAGACTTTTCGTGTGTCAACATCCACTTATAAGGCAACAAAACTCTCAAGACTCTACCAAAGTACTTTTAGAGCCGTACACTACTTTGTCTCGAAAATGGAAAAGATCCGTATCCTGATTGCCCATAATACTGTGGGGTGCACGTTTTCACTATCGGCTCCAATAGATATATTAGAACTTTCAATAGCACATGGAGCTGTTTGGATTGCTGGATCGATAGGAAAAGGTGTACGTAACACTGGACATTTATGTATACAGCATACCTTCGATTCTAAAGATAAATATGAAGGGAAAGCAAACAAAGTTTGAATGTCTCACCTTAGATTTTTGTATCTCAATATGTGACAGACGATAATTTTATGCCCAGGAAACAGCAGAAAATGAAAATGAAGAAGTGCTTAATAAACAAGATAGTCTTGCGGAAAGGTAAGATATGCTTTTTCTGCTTATGATGCACTCAGGTAACTAATTGACTAGGTCAACATGTAGAGCAAGGCGACGGTAGATTTCCACTGATATTTGATGACAGACCATTTAGTGTAGTTCACTATTTTTTGAGTTCCACTGCAGACCTTTTCTAGATCACTATTTTTTGATGAGAATTAACAAGACTGTTCATGTCAGTAATCGTACAATGAGATATTGGCGAATGTTCCGAAGGCTCGCTTTGTACAGAGCCTGAAAAGGTTAAATCAACATGCAGTCTACTCAGGGAAGCACTTTCGTAACTACAGCAGAAAAATTCTGATGCGCAAAAAGAGATCTATCAAGCAATCCAAAGAATTGTGTATATGGCTTTTTCCTGTTTAAATAATGGGAGCGTTCAGCTGAATAGATTGCATATAACTATAACCGTTAAAGCCTCTGAGAGAGGCGAGACCGCGAAAATGTTTTCCAATAGTGCATTGAATTAAATTTCCTTCAACAGTTTCGTGTCTATTTATAGGAGAAGCAGAGGTTTGTTTGATCAATCCTTAGATGGTAGAGAGTCGATTCTGCGAATTTTCTACGTAACTTTACACCTAGGTCGACCATTTTATTACTACATATCTCGACACAAGGCGTACATCAAGTTCTACAAGAATTACTTTTAAAAGCCACCGTTCTAACGAAAAAGAGTGCTACGCTAGCCACTACCGTCAGCACTATCCTATATTCGGAGATAACCACGCTCTAAAGAATGGCTAGCGAGATGTCTTTTTTCTGACAAGCAGAATGGCTGACATGAATTGATATAAAATAGAAAGTTGTGACTAGAGTGACGAAAGAACTTCTCTTACATGACCTAGCATCGTAGATATTGTGCGAAACCCTGTACCTCTTGAAATCGAATTGTTTTCTCGCTTCTACTACCATCATAATTCTTCGACTTTCTTACGTGCTTATTTTGCTGATGGTAAACATTTGTCATCTCTGGATGCAGATGGTGGTCAAGTAGATTCTTCCTAGACTCCTAGGGTGGTTGGGCTGGAGCGTTACCACTTGATTTCAGGGGATAAACTGCCCCCAAGCAAGTCTGGTACCAATTTATAGACACTAAATAGTTGACTCTTGGAGAGATCGAACCAGTATCATGCTTGTGATGATAGGCATTACTACCGCTGTGCCCAACGCTCTTTAGCGGGATATTACGTATCGAGGAGTTATGGCACTGATCGTGAGTTGGACATTAGACTGTAAATGTTAAGACAGCTTTTCCTCCTACAACGTTTTAGAGATATTCGTAAAGCAAATGTTTGAAAGCAATCGTGCAACAAAGGTATTTTCATAAACACAACAGAAACACACACTGCTGAATCTCACGCTATAACGGAAAGGACGTAAGTGTTCATCAACTATACTTGCTCGCTCAGGTGCAAAAATTCACTTTTTTAACTTTAGGCGATTCCTAGCAACTATTGAATTCTAAAGGCTTGGGTAACTGGATGTGCATAAGAACTAATATAATTTCGCATAATTACAGAGCATTTCAATGCGACATGTCATAAACTTCACATACAGTGAAAACCTCAGATCCTAATGTATTCGGTTTAATATAAAACTCCAGGATTTATTTTGAAAACTCATTCTTGACATAAAACTATTACACAGAAACTCTAACTCCTCAAACAGACTAGCGATTAAAAAAATGTTGAAAACTGTTGATGAACAGTCATTACATGGAATGTGTGGCAAGCATTTTGTTGTCTTGTAAGCGTTTCATCACTGTCCGGCTATGAATAACCTTGAAGTTCTCTCATTCATATTCCACCTTTTGCTCATGTGAACGTCTCCTTTAGTTACGGTAAAAGTATGAAAAAATACGAGGCAACAACACTGTAAAAATGGGGTGGTCTATTTGCAAGGTTGCCGTGCAAACAACCACAGCGACTTCGCTTACTATCTAACGGCCAAGGCTAAGAATATAAGTCTAATTTCGAAAATTAAAATATAAAGGCCTAATCATCATATTTATACGAAGAAAATGAGAGAACACATCATGATAGATGACAGAACAATCGATAATGGCAAATGTGATCTTCGGTGAAATTACGTAGAACTTGAGAAATAGGAGAAATCAGTAGATCATTGAAAAACCGACGAAAAAAGTGAAATATCTGAAATTTCATCGTTCCCCTAGCTCTTTCGTATAACCTAATCTAATGATTTCAGTCTCAAACTACAAACACGAAAATTTGGTGCCATGATTACCCCAGGTTTATAAGAGGGTTAACTGTGGCAGACAATGGAAACCCGAACCCTCTTATGAGACCTCACTGTCAAAGCTGATTCATCTTCAGCAAATGTAAATACTACCAAATCCAACTTACTAATGGCGCAAATAATCAGATCTGCGCTGTTGTTGTTTTGATCCATTTTTTTCCGTCATTGCTTGATCGCTTATTATTCTGAAAAGACTGAACTAACACTTAGCAAGTTATCCAAAAATTCGCCAGCTTATCGATGTATTGATACGGATTGCATATGTAAACCTCCGCATATAATAGGCCTCCAACTAACTTTCCTAATTTGATCCAAAAATTCAAAAATTTATTTTTCGAAGAAGTTAAAACCATCAAATAACAATGAATATTCTCGGTCAGCCTGAATGCAATTTTGCCAACTCTCCAGCAACGAATCAGTTCAGCGCTTAACATATTTTTGCACATACCTGTCCAACAATAGCCTCGTCACGGGTAGGCATGCGCAACTTACTGCTTGACGAATTTTAATTGAGACACATTTTTCAAACTGCATTTGTCAACATCAATCGTGCAAAGGCCACCTAGCTGTCTGTGGAACTACGGCATGTGGATGCTATACAAAGTTCGCAATGGAGATACTGATTTGGCCGATTAGTAAAGATCCGGAAAACCGCGTGAATTTGATTAAGAAGCAATCATTGAAGCGATTGAAAAAGATCCGAGTCTGTCAACCGGTGGCTTGGCTGATAATTTCCACAGTTCAGATAAGCAGATCCGGAAGATTTTTAAAGACGCAGTCAAAAAATGACGCGAGATCAATTGGATTAAACACGATCTCACCACACAAGCTCAATAAAGAGCAAGAGAAAGCAAATCGCGCAAGCTCATCTTCGTCGTCATCGCCGCTCTTCGTTTTTGAACAGAGTTGCCATCATTGATGAGAAGTGGATCTTCTTCAAGAGCCAGCCCCGTTCATATCAGTGGATGTCAACTGGTCAGCAAAGAACATCAACACTGAGACCCTATCGATTTGTGCCAAAAGCAGTGTTGATCATTTTCTGAGATCGAAGTGGCCGATTCATTTGGACTTGTTACAAGCCGGCCAGATCATCAACGCCGGGCGATATTGTCAGCAACTGAACCGTTGCAATCAAGCAATTCCACCTCACCGCCGTCGCCATGCCATTTTGCTTCAAGACAGTGAAAGCCACACGTAGTGCCAACAAAATAAGGAAGATGTTGGCCGATTTGGGCTGGGAGCACTTGGATCATCTGCCATATTCGCCAGAAGTCTGCCGCCGTTCAATTTTCATTCATTCAGATCATTGGAGCAATGGTTGGACAACAAGAAGTTTCGAGACAAAAGTCATTAGCGTCGAGATTTGACTGATTGGTTTGCACTGAAGAAGAATGAATTTCATGATCGCGGAATTGATTTGTTGCCGGAGCGTTGGGAGAACTACATTCAGGCAGACGGATAATAACCTGTACCAGCTGTCGCGCCGCTGATCGTCGAGTGACTCGAGCGGAGTACCATCAACACTTGCATTTCTCCTATCGCGTGCAGGATCAGCCCAGTGGGTCCTCCTCGCTCTAGGAATTCACTGAGCATCATATCTTCCATCTATGCCTTTTGTGAAGAAATCGAACCATCGGGTTGGTGGTCTTCCTGTGGAGCGCTTGATATCCTGAAGAATTCAATCGGTGGCGGCTCTCGTCCATCGGTTATCGTTGAAGCGCATCACGTGTCCGGCCCACCTTGTTTACGATATCTTGGCGTGTAGAACGACGTCTTTGATCTTCAAGATTTGACGTAGGTCAGAACTTCGGATACTTTCTCACATTTGCGTCATACGGAATACTCCTAAAGTCGACTTATCGATTGCGCGTTCTATAATGCCATGTGATTTTTCATCCTACTTACGTAGCGGCCACGTTTCTGCTTCATACGTTGAGGCAGGAATAATCCTCGAGTCGAATAGGTGGGCAAGGAATCGGATGCTCTTTGTACTCTTCACCACATCTTCGATGCTCTTAAACGTTTCTTAAGCCGCTCGTTTCCTCCTGCTCAACTCTAGAACTAGGTCGTTCATCATGCTTATTTCATGACCTGGATAGACATAACTGGAGCATTCGAAGATGTTCGCTCCCTTGAGCGTGAATGGGGCACTCAAAACCAACCCGTTCCTCATGGACATAGCTTTCGTTAAATTTAGTTGGAGGCCAATCTTTCCACAGGCGTCGTCGAAATCAATCAACATTCACTCCGCTTGGCTGATGCTTAGTGTCATGAAGACGATATCATCAGCAAAGCGAAGATAGTATAATTGTCGACTGCCAATTTTCACTCCCATATCATCCGTTCTATTATTGGCATGGTGTCTTGTAGGGTGGCAGTAAATAGGCAAAATGTATCGCCTTGTCGAACCCCTCTTTTTGGTGAAATTGTTGTATTATGGAGATATTTTGGTCGGAAAATCTTTATATAGCCCACGAAGGGTCGTTATGTGCTAAGTAGGGACGCCCTGGCTATCCGGAGCCTCTATAACCGCTTCTGTTTCCACCTTCAGGAGCTCTCCTAGGTCCAATTTTTTCGTTAAAATCTCCAACTATGACCCTGAGAATTTATGGTCTTCTCCGAGGAGTTTTTTGGGGCCCTTGTAATACGCTTCAACTTCATCTTCGCTATAGCTTGATGCTGGTGCGTAAGCAAAGAAGATGGTCAAAGGTGGCTGCGTACCACTCGATCCTCTTAGAAAGATTAAAACACTTACTTTGAAAAGAACGTGTCAACTCGCTGTATAGGGTAAATATACATTTGATCACCTCTATGGTTCTCTTGACAGACTTTGTGTAGCAGTTCTTAAGCGAAACAACTGCTATTTTTTCTTATCTCTTATGCTGTTGACTATCTTGTGTCTACTTACAGATAATCACTATGGTTGTTCGTTACGAGTGAGTCATATGATCGGGTCGAGTTTTTCACACCAACTGGCCGATGCATTCGCGTATCAATAACCAGTTTATGTTTCAAACACCTGCTGGCCGTGTGTCCGCGCAGCACAAAGACTCGTGTCACTCAACTGGCAACCAAGAGGTGTTTCCCATAGAATTTGGGCAGTGTTGTGCTATATAGCTATTCACTGTTCAAACCGAAACTGAATCTTGGGAAAGAGTCAAGTCTCCAGCAGCTCCATTCGTCCGTAGACTCTATTTGGAGCTCGGCTGCAACTTCCACCTCTCTTGGCCCTAGATTATCCTGGTCATAACGTACTGTAGTTCATGTCGCTGTATAATGTTCATGTGAATAGTTATTGCTCCTTACAATATCTAGTTCCTCTCATTCATCTAGATATCTGGGTTTCGGGGCATGTTACCGCTAATCTCACAACTAATGCATCATCATGTACTGTTAACATTGCGTTACATCTCGTGATTGTAGTTTCCTCAATTGCAGTTATGCTGTAATTGTTAGTTGTTATAGGTTGTTCGTTACAGCAATGGATATGGTTCGTTTATCTCAGGATCGACTCTGTCCTTCATCTAATAAATAGTAAAAGACCCTCATGGCAGAAAAATTAAAACAATCGAGCGGCCCTTACGGCACACAACACACATCCACTCACAAAAGGCAACAAGCCTAACTACTCTAGTACAATCACCAATAAACCTGAACCAATCCTAGGCAATCTTCACTGATGAACCAATGCATAGGGTGCACTGGCTGAGAATTGAACCGAGGTCGCCCGCGTGGCAGGCGACACTGGCCGAGAATGGGGTCGCCCGCGTGGCAGGCGAGGATTCCACCACTGAACCACCAATACCTGTGGGTGTGACCCTTTCCCATGATTCTGTTTCAGTTTGAACTATGAATAGCTGTTTAGCACAACACTGCCCAAATTCTATGGGAAACATCTCTAGGTTGCGAACTGAGTGACACGAGTCTTTGTGTTGCGCGAACACCCGGACGGCAGGTGTTTGGAGCATAAATTGGCTACTGATGCGCGAATGCATGGCCAGTTGGTATGAGAAACTCGACACGGGTTATAGACTCACTGCGCAACAAACAGTCATCGTGATTATCTGTAAGTAGATACATCGATAGTCAACAGCATAAGAGATAAGAAAAAATAGCAGTTATTTTGCTTAAGAACTGCTATAACGCTATTAATGAGAAATTGCTCCGAATTACAAATGAAATCACGTCGCATTGGAATATGTACTGCCATTTTTAACAAACGTTCCATTCTTTTCTACGTGTTGTGGCATATTTCAATCACAAATAGTCTTAATGAAGTCTCCTCTGTCATATTGCACCATTTACTGACGTTCTAATCGTTTACAACAGAGATAGTAATCTAAACTTCATCAGGAAAGTACCACATTGCCACTGGAGTGTGCCTAGTCAGCCATTATTCATAGCCGTCTGAAGTACCCGTCACCAAAAACTGCCGTCCGAGAAGATTTGATAAACTAAGTTGTGAGATATGATATTTAAACCTATTCCCTACATTACGACATTAATTTCGCACGAGGCAATCGCGCGAGAAGCGCCCTTTAATGAAAATGTTGTAGCTATCTAATGAAACATAGACTTCTAACGCCAACGAATGGAGATTTATTGCCGATCAATGATAAAATATGACAGAATATACCTCAATAAGGCAATTATAGTAAAAAAAAAAACGCCAACGCCTTCTTTGAAATCTCACATTTTACATCAGGCATAGTAAATACTCACAAAAAGGTTCTTTTGCAAATGCTATCGACCATTTTAATGCCGGTTTGCATATAATTATTTAGATTTTAATCATGATTATCATCTAATTCGTGTGTTAGCAACAATTCTCTATAGACCGGCGCAAATGAATAGATAAACATATAATTAATTATGTTATCTTTTGTTATACTGAAATGAAATATTGCAACATGAACCTTTTAGTTTGCTTATACTCTTATTCCATATGTTGCACAGAGGTCATCAGTGTGCTCGAATATTAGAAATCAATGGATAGTTTGCCAAAAACATCGCAGCTACTTTTATCATTATTGTGCTTTCGATGTTAAGACTTCAACAGATTCGTAAGAGAGACCTTGTTTTATGCGTTTAGGTCGATAACTTTTTATATATCTACTTACACTATACCATAAACATTGTTCGTCGCTGCAACCTTTATCACTGGTCAAGCAAACTCGCTTTACGGACTATACCTAATTCCTCTTAGTTCAGAAAATCCTCGAAATAGTTTCTTGCACCTCGCTCAGTTTCCACCACTGCAACTTATTTTAATGTGACGACAAGCAGATAATTTTGAAAGGAGAACAGTACGTCAAAAAGTTTTGAGTCCGCACAACTTCTTTTGATGAGTGTCCTCTTCTATTTATACCATCATTTATACCATCAAGGTGTATGCAAGAAGGATCAATTCTCTGCAGATTTTTTGAAGCTATAATAGCAAGAGTTGAGTGAAAGAGTGTGCCTGAGCTAGTTTCGCGAACTTTCCTTGGCAGATGATTTATCAGAGCCAAAAAAGTCACCAAAAAGGAAAGATTAGACTAAATCCAAGAACGCAGTGCAAAACGATTGGATCAGCAATAGTCTGTGATGCAGAAGAAATTACAGGCCATAATGAAAATTGATATTACAAATAGCGACATCTCATGGTCATCACCAATATGATTATGCATTACAATATCAGTTGGCCAACATTTATTAAGCCACACATTATATGTGTGATTGGAGTTCTCTCTCATCAGCGAGGTCCTCTTTGGGCACATCAGCTCTCTTCGTGGCGATAACAAAGTAGACTCGATCATGCCCATTAGCGGCGCTGTGCAGTGTTGTCTTGCGTGCGGAAGAAACTGATAACTTCTTCTGAGAAAATCAATCGATAATTGGTCGATAAATCTGCACCTCAATCAATCGTTAACATAAAATTTGTCCTCTATTGTGTCTTATCATTCCTATCTCATTCGGATTTCCTAATGGATTACCATTGCAAAAATGGATTTATTAGAATTATATGATGTATGGAATTTTGGAAATAGTTCAGGTTACTAAGGGCATTGAGACTTTTTTACTTACTCAAACATCTAGATAACAGGCCTTCAATGATGTGTAGGCCTCAGCTTTCATTTGCACCTTTCTCGCGCAACTATCGCCCACGGTAGTTGCCTTCTTTGAAAAGTATGTATACAAGGTTTCATTAAAAACATCCTCTTTAAACCACATATTTTTTTCTTCTTTCACGATGGTAGTACTTCTTGTCCAGCTACTTTGATTCGAATCTTTGTACGTAAAGACGGTGATCAAGTCCACTACGGCATCCATGCTTTATTGAGGCATCAAAAAGGCGCTGTCTTCTGTGTGGACCATGTGCGATCATCGCATGATTTCTTCCCTTTGAACACTCTCATGTCCATCGGTAAAGTTCCTCTTTTCTTGAACAAGAATCCTCAAAAAAATTCTCGTTTGATTTTTCTATTCCAGACTTTTCCATCTCTATCCAATTTCACTGGTCCTTTATAATTTGCCGTTGAAGTCTTCAACAAGTAAATTGCCGAAGAACTATTTGCTGCGAACGACTTCCTCTTGTTTGTTGTAAAACGTGCCTAATTGATTTGCTGTACAGTTGGTAAATAGCAGTTGGTGATATTGACTTTGAAGCGAAGAAACAAAGACTAGCCAGGAACGATTATAAGATTCTGTGCTCTATTATTAGATGCGATATAGATGGTTGAGCGACGAAGCCAGTGCATTCTGCTCTACGTAACAAAATTTCCACCTCATGAATATTGCTAACCTGTCAACCAACAAGAGTATATCAGTCCTTCCACTTCACGTGCCTTGTTCGGCGATTACGTGAAGTATTTTGTCACCAATGCTCCCAAGAAGCGGAAAGACAGCGGCATCTAAAGAGGCTTACTGCGTGTGTCAGAACCAAAACATAGTTGGCGTGCTCGTTTCGTTCTTCTTTCAATAGTATTCTGTGCATCGTGAGATTTGATCGCCTCCGTCGTCTGACTTGTCGATCAGTTTTGTAAACGAGAACATCCAATATGTCCCATAGTGGGATTCATCTAATTAACGTGATTACCTAGTCTTGGGGTCAACACATAATATGTCTTCCTCAGATCGACATCACCACGAACAATTACCGGCATTCGTGCTTCTAATAGAGACTTATCACCTCGTGACTAGTTCATACAAAAGCGATGGTAATCCTTGGCATTAGTTCACTAGGCTGATTTCCCGAGCAAAACTTAAGGCTCCCTCTCAACTTCAGAGATCTTGATAGGGGAAAGCGGCGTGGAAACCTTCAGCTGTTTATCACATCAATGTCCAACATATGAAAACGCTATCACAGGCGATGAAGCAGTAAACCACTGAGAGAAAAAACCAAGGACACTTTCACTTGAAAATTTCCCACGTATAGCGAATTTGAAAGAAATACCGTCATTATTATTAAGACAGTTTCTACAAATCGTATGGTTATGTCTTGAATCGATCACCGTCAGCATGCGAGTGTTGTATAGACCTCCACATGGTCCATCACACCGCATCAAATTACTCAGCGAAGTTAAAAGAAAATACATGTTAGCTCTGAGAATTCAATATTACCTGGAATGACTAAGTAACTCGCTTTTTTCATGAGCAGACATCGGCTTGCCTGAAGCTAGATTTATTTATGTCAGTATTGGTCAAGTTTCAATGTTTTTCTCTTGTAAGCCACGAAACGTCAAGTTGACACCCAGCTACTAGGACAGTCACCTCCATAACCGCAGCAGAATAAACTTTGTCAGACTTTTTGGCATAGCAGTCAGCTTCTTTTCTAAATATTCAACATTCTGTCATCTCTGGATCATCAAGTCGTTTGATAAGGAACAGCCTCACACAATTTTACGTACGCCAGGAGTGCGCTCGGTATAGGTCAGAAAAAAACATCCTGAGGCATGGAGCAAGGTGAACTGTGATCGCAAGACACTCCTTGCATTATACCACTAAGTATTCTAAGGCATCAACTAGTTCATAAGCGATGGCAGACCGCTTATTAGAAAATAAAAATCCCATTCATCAAACCTAACCTTAGAGGTGATAATTGCAGGTGTTGAGGACAGCGTACCTAATCTCTTGTAGAGCATTCGGTAGCCATACGCTAACTAAACAGGTACAGCTCTCCACATCTATATAAATGAGTATCCAGCTGTAAGTTCAGAGTCATGTAACGCGCTTCATTAAGAAGGCATAGGGCGCAAAGATATAGCGGAGTACATTTTTGTGGAAAATCATTATTTATTATAGATACAGCGCAACTGACGAGGTTGTATAAGCCAAGAAAGTGGTCTTACACTGTGTAAGTGTCCACAACAGACTTCACCAGAGGTTCAAAATACATTCTCAGATCATACTGTACTTGAGCGAGGGCGCAAAATAGTGGATTGCAATGTTTGTAACATATGCCCACAAAAATTCTCCGAGCAGTCATTAATCAGTCTCACTCGACACTCTGGAAGAACGACACGCTGAATGTTTTACGGCACGTCGAGTGTGAAAAGTTTGTCGCCAATCCCTCTGTACAGATGTAGATGCCCGACTATTTGATTAACCGTAAAGGCGCTGTGCGGCAGATGGGGCTGTATGGCCGAGACCCGTGTCTTTCAGTGCATAGTTGCCCATGACGGACTTTTTTAAAGACATAAAATACATTGTCAGAAAATCATTATTGCTGCAAGAAGATCTGCTGCTTCGACGCTTACAACACATGGATCAATTTGAGTAAATTCCAAGAACCCAAAATTAACCCAAAAATGGTTCTGTGACAAGGCATCTATTTTTTGACTTAGGACGGTCATGAGCCTGACCCGTGTAAGACTTCATACAGCTGGTCTTTATTAAATAAGGAAAAGACTAAAAAAACGAAGCGATGAGTGCGCGAAAGTAGCTGTCACTATGCGAAAGAGGACTAGAGTATCAAGTTCTTTTTCTGTCTGGGTTACGAAAGTTAGTAGCCGGATAGATTACGTGCCAAATCAGTCTTTTAAGGCTCATGGATGAAAAACCGCTAAAGATTAACACATACTCCATTAGTCAACCTTGATGCTGACAACGTCGTGTCCGCTCTTCAAGAAAACAGTCAATTCAGCAAAACTTTTGTGATCACTGGCGACACTCCACTTTCAAAAGAATGCTCATCAATTGCCTCAACTGTCCGACCAATACACGTCTTTGTTTTAATAACTTTCTGCAACATTCTCCTAATATTCTACTGAGCGGCTATTCAGTGAAAATCGAAGATAAACGAGTGAGTAGATCATAATTTCAGGTATCACAGAAGTGGTGTTTGATATGCTGATATTAGTGTGCGTTTCTAAATTCCCGCATTTTATAGATAATGGAAAGGAGCCTAAAATCTCACAAGATAGATGCTTGCATTCCTAACCCTCAAGTGCAATGAAGGCAGAGAGTTAAAGGACATTACTATAATTGCAAAGAAATCTAGTTTTTTATTTCAACGAAATCTTTAGTTTGCTTAATTAATTAAGATGAGTGCGAGAACGAGAAGTGCAGTGGTACTGATCTTTTTCATTATCCGAGAAGCGTAATTTGCTCAAGCGCTAGTTCAGTATCGTCCAGGGCCCACGAAGCCACTTATAGCAGTGCAGTCGTGACATTCGTACCAGACTTTGTCTGCGATCTCTCTAATCTACGTGGAAACACCTCACCATGGCTATCCAGGATCTTGCGCGCTGCTTTAGTAGCAAATTCTCCCACGCACCATTACTATATGAGTAGCAAGCGGATTTGTTCCTAAGACAGTTTCAACTGAAAGCAACTATACGAAAGTTGTATAGCAAAATGTTAGCAGAAAATTGTGCAATCAAACGTTACCAAAGTCATGCAGTTCCAATTATTTCTGGTCAATAATTTGATGTTTATTGGTTTAGTGCCAACACTTATAACAACCTAATAGTAAGTATTTGACATGGAACCACCGCGAGGTCGAAAAGTAGCCGTTTAGGTATACTATACAAAAGATACGAGATAAAAGCTAATATTTGGTTGCAGTATTAACCAATGTAATTTAAGAATCCCTATTACCAAGCTCGTTTGATAGATTATTGATATTTAATAAACATCTCAATCAACTATTTTAGAACCTCGCTCATGAACAGTGTAATCTGACAATGTATTTTCAACCTTCCATGAGGTCTGTCATGGACGCTTCTGTAATGTAAGACCCGTATTTTGGGCATCCCGTCTCTAAGTGATAATGGATAGTTTGATAATTTGAAAACCGACCTTTCCTCGATTACGGCACTACCAATTAATCACATATTAGTCTTTTATTAATTCAAAACCGTGGAATTATTGCAGAATTCGTTCAGCTAACAGGCCCAAAACAGTCTCTGAGAATACATCCAATTTTTCATGATGAGATATCAAAAAACGTGGATTAGAAGGCAATGCAATATAATCAGTAACAGCAACAGCCACAAGCCATCGGCTAAGAAATGCTTCGGGCAGTAGCTCGGCTAACGTTTCGACTTCGTTTCGTTTTCTCCAGAGCCGATTAATCGGAGCCTATGCTTCACACTCGACCGTCCTATTTGTGGCCTTCGTCTTTCTTTGGATTGAGCCGGATCGTATTCAGAGGAACACCTCTTCGAAGAAAAATCAACCCGCGGTATTCCTCTTATACAGTACGATTGATAGTGATAATGATTGTCAGATTGTCAAAGATGGCAGTGATAGTCGATTTCCAGACTATTACTACTGAGTGCTAACCAGTAAAATATAGACAGCTGCAAGATGATTTGTACGCTGGAAAAAAAATTTTGTCAGCCAAGTGTCACTATCAGTAATAACCATTTTGTAAAAGGAACCGCCGGGTGAGATGAAACTCGAACAGTAACAAGGATTTTGTGAGGACGAACGAACATCGGCTGGGATCAAGCGGTTCTGAAGAAGACGAAACGCGTTGAAACATTAGCCGTAATGGTTGTTATATGGGTTTTGTACTTTTCGATTGATCAAAGTAGAATGTATTGGGTGGTAGTTTAACTCTGCTATGCCTCCTGGCCACATTACTACCGGGCTCTTTACTAAATTTTTTTGTGTCATATTGAGGAATTTTTTCATCAAGAGTTATAAATGCTTTGCCCAGCAGTAGAAGGAATGCCAATGTATCAAATCTCTTCTGTTGTTGTATCATAGTAATCACTGTTTGTTGACAGATTGATGCAAAAATCGAAAGGTTAATGCGAAGAGCATGTTTTCCATCGCAAGAACAATCTTCAATATTACGAAATTTCGGCCAAGTGCAACTACAATATTGAAAAGCCTTTTTTGTGGCTAGCACGCAAGCTTTTGGACGATCCGGACCTTGAGTTTGTTGCTATGCCAATTTTGGCACCTCCAGAGGTACTGTTTTGTCGTAAAATATATGACTCATATTTCCTTTCCAGAGTGGTGAGTGCCACGTATTTTATCTTTAGGTCACAATGGATCCAATGATGATCGCCCAGCACGAGGACAATTTGAAGAAGGCTGGTGATGGCAAATTACCCGAAGATAATGACGACGATCTGTAGTGGAGACGATCAAAGGTTTCTTGCCGAATGATGTTTGAATTATTGTGTTATCTGGGTCCAAAAAATTTGGTGGCCATTCATGATTAATTTTAGATGCATTGTTTTTGTAGCTTATTTCGTGTTGTTCTGTAATCTGACTAGTATTTTTTTTTGAAAGGCGAAGTGTTTTCATGTTTCAGTATGATTAGATGTCTGTGAAATGAATTTTCTGTGGAAGTGATGATACAGCAGTAGAATTTCGAGTCGCTTATTTATAAAATCATATGACCATCAGTGGTAATGAAAATCGTAAGGTCACAGCAGCGGTTATTTTAAAATTCCAATATATCTCATAAATTGAGCGTTGTCTTAAAGAAACATTCCAAATAAAGGTATAATATCACAAAAATACCAGCCCAAGAGCGATCGTGTGCACAACACTGCATGTTCGGTGATAATTTCACTTGACTTACGGTATAAATCGTTCGTCTGCGCCATCTATTCATAGGGAGAGTAGGGCTCTCGAGAGGATTGCCTAAAAAGACTAAAAGAGGACGGGTGACCGACTAGATAGTAAGGTCGAAATACGTGTATTGGGCTGTATAAGAGCCCATTACCAGACCACATGACATGTTGGCTCAAATACTAATTACGAGATTTATCGAAATCTGAGCGTAGCCTCAATAAAACGTTCAAAAATGAAATTCACAGGATCAATTCTGTTCGTAATCAAATAAATACTGAGCCGCAAAAGTCCCAACTACTCTAGAATAGAGAGATAAATCAGTGTGAGCATTCTCCACTGAGCAGTGAATTCATATTGTGTTGCATGACTGATTGTTCTTTTCATAACACCTAGGAGCAACGATAAACCTCAGGTTCTGAGCTTTGCTCGCATCAAAGCATTGCTCTAGTTGTACTGCGTGGCATATCATCTAATAGAAAAGTTCAGTTTAGTCAATGCTGAAAATAGCGGTTTCGACTAAACTTGTGCTCAATTAGGTTAGGTATCGATCTGACATATGCGGAATTATCCTAGTAACGTGTGATTGCTGACAGTCAACAATTACAGTTAGAACACGGCTGTATAGTGTAGTGTGAGGGCTCCGCTCTGTGATTAATGTCAGCCTTGCACTATTCATTCTGTGAAAATATTTGTATCACTCGGATGTGGTTGGTTGCGAGAAAATAAGTAGAACTGGTGATTCAAAACTGAGTAAATTTCGCTATTGTTTGCGCAAAAAATAGGGAATATAGATAATCTTAAAACATATTTTAGGCCTTCCATGAGGTATGTAATGACACCAGTGCCAGTACGTTTCTCTTCCAGCCTCAACGGTCACATTAGCGCCTTCCGGTTTTAGCCAAACTTCTTGTAGAGGAGTATATCCTCTACAGAAGTGATTTGACAGACCTCAAGAAAAGCTCTAATTATGTTGTCACATCATATATTGGTTTCGGTGAGGTCTCAGAAAACAGTCGAAAGAAAGAAATTGTAAAGGTGAACGAATGCATACCTCTCCTCTATAACGAACTGTGGTGGTTTTCCGAACTATCAAGTAAGGAACACCATTCCATAGATATTGTTTGTTTCACATGTTGTCACGCGCTCTTGGAAAAGTGAGACCTGGATTCGTATCCTAGCTGACGCAAAAAGTTATTGCGAATACATTTGTGTTTCACACCCGCTCATTTCCCAGTTAAGAGCTCTTCATCTAGACCGCTAGTTATCGTTCGACTGCGTAAGGCTGGTGACTCCAACTTAGTGCTCAATTACTCAAAGGACCGTTGAACCCGTTGAACTGAAGTGTAGGAAGGAAAATATGACTGATTCGCATACGCAAACATCTGTTTTGTGGCTAATCCACGGGTTACGGAAAGAGACCAACGGGGGCTCCCTGCGGTGACAACATGGCGATCGTTCAATGGCGCTGATGCATTACACATGTAAAATGTGCTTTTTTTACCCATTTAAAAATTTTTTTTCTTCTTCAAAACAAACTGCAGATAAGACGTATAACAACTCTGATACTACAAGATTTCCTCCACACGTTCATATGCCTTTCGTGCTTCCAGCGAAGTAATAGTCGAAGCAACTAGCGAGTGACGTAGTTCAATTCCAAGTATGGCAGCGTTGTAAATGAGTCTTTTTTAAGGCAGAACACTTAGCGCTCTAGCCAGTGACTCAAGTTTCCAGTAATTACTAGCATTATTTTGAAAAGTTCTTGTCCAACAAGCAGAGTCGTCTCTTCATTGATGTTCGGATAACGGAAAACAACCTCAATCGTTGCGAAAGAATGCCAAAGTTATTCCCTCCAAATCATTTCGTCGCGTCACTTTATATGAGGTATACTCGCACGGAATCCCGAAAAGCTGATTGAACCAAAGAGCACAGAGTAACTAACGAGGCTGCAAGCCCGATACACGTGTATTGGTTGAAAGACCTCACAAATGGCTTAGAATATGTCACCACATTTTATTGATGAGCGAGGTCATCTAATAATCAGTTGGAAGGTACGTTGCACAATCTACAAATAATTCGGAAACCTTCATATTCGATTGTTTTTCAAGCCCTCGCAAAAGGCAATATAATCTGACAATGTATTTTTGAGACTTTCAGGGAGTCTTCTCATGGGCACTTATTCACTACCATACAGCTGTTTTCGGTTTGCATAATTTTATCAGGTGATCAAAATTTGACTAATCAATAATGAATGAACACAGCGTTTCGTATAGAAGGCACTTTCGGAAGAGGACGGTCATTGAACGATCACAGAAGAATAGGCGACCGCCGTCAACCTGCTGTCACAACGTCACAGACGGACACAATTTTGTTGAAATGTTAATTAGCCTGCTGAAAAATTGAAGTTCTATAGCTACCTCAGCTAAGTCGGATATTGTGAAAGCATAAAGTACTGAAGTTTCTTGTGATTCACTCGGTAACTCAAATGTCAATCAGGCGGTCCAACTACAAATTGCATTTATGTCTGCAAATTCAATAAATTAATTTGAGCCGATCTCACGATAAATCTGTTTAGCGAAGATGTTCCTGAATTTATTTGGTGCAAGGTCACTATTGGATAGTTTTATGCCTCCTCTGTTGTAGTGTTACATTATTTAGTGAGTTTGCCAAATCGTGGCGCGTTCCCATGTGGTGGATAGCTAAATAAACGCGAACCAAAAGTGAGCGCGTGCTTTCCAGAGACGCAGGTGGATTCAGGGTGTGAGCTCTCTGCATCTACAGCGCCAATTTGGCAAACCTCTTTTTCTACGAGTGAAGTCGGCCGAAAGCCTGCAATCAACTGGCTGGGAAGTACATGGAAGACTGTTAGGAGGCGACTCCAGCAACTCATATCCTTCCGCTCCTCTGAGAGAAATTGGTAAGCTACTCGTGAGTACCCAAACCCCACGCTTAACGCCTGGCAAGCTATACTTTGGGCATCAAACTGCTAAAAACAGTAGCAAATATGGGCCTCATTCCTTTGACTCCGAAAGAGCCCCTGGTACGGCAGCTCCAAATAGGACGAATATGGAGAGGCTGCTAAGATCTTAGAGCCAAACTAGGCCGCCAAAATCGAGACGGACTAAAATGACAGTCTGTACTTACAATGCAAGAACCCTTGCTCACGATTCCGCTGTAGAAGATCTATTGATTCGAGCAAGAAGAATAAGGCACGATGTTATTGGCCTGGCTGAGATCCTTTTCACGCTGTTTATGGCACCGGAGAACAACTGTTTCTTGAAACATGGATAGCAGAGGTGTCGGCGGCGTTGGTGTCCTTGTCAAGTCGAATTTGGCCGTGAATGTGACCTTTTTTTTTAAACAATTAACAAGCCGTATTGGGCGATTAAGGTTGAAATGATGCGGTTCAATACTGGCGTTGACCATCTTCTTTGCTTAGGCACCAGCATCAAGCTAAGACAAAGACGACGTCAAAGCGTTCTATTTGGACGTTGAAAAATTGTTCACGGAAGATCATACATTCTTTAAGGTAATTGTCGAAGTTTTTAACGCGAAAATGGGGCCTAGGAGAACGTCTAAAAACTTTACATTAGAACCCACGGACTACAATGGAATGATCAGGGTGAAAGGCTATCTGAGTTTGTCATGACGACCCAAACCATCCGTGGCAACTCACAATTAAAAAAGCCTCACTCTCAACGATGAAAATTGGAGTCTCCCAATGGAGAGTACCATAACGAAATGGACCACATCTTAGCAAATCGAAGGTTTTGCCTGACCTATGTCGCTGTTGTTCTTAAGCTCTGCACAGGATTAAACCATCGCCTCCTTCGCGCAACGTTACGTTTTTCGCCTAAAGGAGAGAAAGCCGCCAAATCCAATCAACGAAGTTCCAGAACTACCATAACTGAGATGTATTCAAGTAATTAGTCGGAATCTGGGTAGATACCGTTGTCGACAACATCGACGAGGAATACGATCGGATTGTTGAATATTTTCACGTTAGCGCTGTGAAAGCCAAGCTTCCTGAAGTAACGAAGAGACGCTTGTCTCCGCAGACAGTCGAGCCGATACATCAATGTGGAATCGCACAAGCTACAGGCAACCGAAACCTTACGTCCGATCTCGCGATGCGCTGTAGAGAAGCGATAAGAGAAGACCAAGCGCAAAGCCCAGCAAGGCTTTGCCATTTACAAGATCAAAATGACTGCACTTCGATGACTTAAAGGGACACTTACAGTTTCAGAAGGGCTATGGAGAAAATCTTCCACTAATACTATTCAAATCTTTTCTCTAGCCATGTCCTCTTACCATCATATGAACTGAAGAAGATAAATATGTCGTTACAGCGGTCCACCCTTCTGAAATCCGACATCTATATCGTCGATGAAGAACGAAACAACACCGGGTCTAGACAGGATTAGGAAAGAACACCCGAAGAACCTACCGCCAGTTCTCATCAACATCCCGACTTGGCTCTTCACTCGCTACCTATCAGAATGTAAGGCTTTTATTCAATGGAAATCCAGCAGGACCGTATTGTTGTTCAAGAAGGGAGACCTCCGCGATAGAGGCAACTATCGCCCAATCTGCCTGCTGTCCGTTGTTGTAAACTCTTCACTCGATTCATCCTGAACAGGATTGACAGAGCACTGGACAAAGGACAGCCATGTGAACAAGCAGGGTCTTAAAATGATCCAGTACCACAGATCGCATCCACGCAATCACAAGACTCATTGAAACTTCACGAGAGTACAAACAACCACTTTGTCTTACCTTCATCGATCTGAAAAAAGCCTTTGACTCAGTGGAAATCAAAGCGGTTGTAGAGACTCTGATACCCATGACGTAACTACTCGGTATATAGCAATCTTTCGTGAGCTGTGTAAAGATTTCACGACTACAGTATCTCCATTCTGCATGGATATCACCATCGGCGTATGAAGAGTGGTTCGATAACGCGACACGATTTCGCCAAAATAATTCACTACCACCCTTTAAAATGTCACGCAAGCATTAGAATGGGACGATATGGGACTGAAAATTGATGGTCGGCAATTAAACCATCTTTGATAATAATATCGTCTTCATAACACCAATCATCAGCTAAGCCGAACGAATGTCGACCGATTTCGACAACGCCTGTGGAAGGGTTGATCTTCAACTGAATTTAACAAAAGCAATGTTCATGAGAAACGGATGGGTTTCTAGTACCTCATCCACTCTAAACGGATCGAAAATCTCCGAATGCTCCAGTTACGTTCTATTTAATCATAAAAGCAACATGATGAACGACCTGGCTCCATAGTTGAGCAGGAGGAAGCGAGCTGTTTGGGGATTGTTTAAGAGCATCGAAGATGTAGTGAAGAGGACAAAGCATCCGACCCCGTTCCCACCTTTTCGACTCACGATTATTCCTGCCCTAACGTATGCAGCGGAAACCTGGTCGCTTCGTAAGCAGAATGAAAGAGCGAGGAGGACTCACTGGGCTACTACTCTTGCACTCGAAAGGGCATAATGGAAGTTTTGCTGATACCCGCTCGAGGCACTCGACGATCAACGAGACGACAGATGATGCAGGTGATAAATGCATATATACATATCTATCTTTTATTTCAAACGGACATTCCGCCAGCAGTAGTGGTGCAATGTGTTGTCTGTGGAGAGGCAATCACCGTTCGAAAACGATTGAGTGTAGGATGTGTTCTAGTCAGTTCGCAGAGTAAGTATTTCTGTTCGTACTATCCTTTTTTCTGGTGACTAGGAGTCTCATAATTCTCTTATCATCATGACCAACGTTTATAGTCGATAGTAGATCGCACGAACTAGGTAGTCATCAAATACACTGGTATTCTATACACGGTTTTCCGTTATTACGACGCTGAATAATCTACTACAGAGCAACGAATAGTTGCGATTGACTGACCATATATAACTATTACGTGTAAAGCAAAAATCGTCGCCCACTATGTGGTCAGACTGCTACTGATCGTTGAAGTCATTTTTTATAGTAAGCACTATCACGCTCTTTATCATTTGGTTTCGATACACGTTCCTTCTAAACAATGATCTCATTATATCAACGCCCAATTTCAGCATGTTGCGTATCGGTAAAGAACATTGAGATTGTTCTCGGTCTGTGAATGAGCTAGAAATGGTGGTTCCGAGCCCTGGAAGTTAATTCCAAGAAAGTATTTGGGTTTTGCCACAACAACCGCCTGTCTAATCAAACAGAAGTTTGCTTGCTAATTATTTTCCATTTTAAGTCTCTTCGTGACTGTTTACAATTGTGCCACTAGCGTGCAGGTGGATCTAGACTGAAAGACGAAGATGATAAGGCCGGTAATTGTCCTCTTAACATTTCGATCTCCTTTTGTTTTATGGTATAAGCTTCCTTGTAGTAGTTCGTGCCGATGCTTCAAAAGATCACGTCTGTGCATATGAAAGAATATTAAATAATATCGACCACAATTTCTGACAATCACTCCTTATAATTGGCGATAATGCAATAAATATGCTCTAATATTTTATTCAAGAATTTATTGTGCGCAATTTTCTGTTTCTATACTGACTTGCGAGCGCACGTCGCGCATTAGTTAGAGGTGCTCTGCGTCGTACTCGAGATCAATAGACCGATCTCGCGATCATGGCTCATTGAGCCATCCATCCTTCTGGGGTCGGTAAATTGGCACCAGACTAATCTCAGACTTGTCTAGGAGGATAGGCAGCACTGACCCAGTTCCAGTTTAGAGGAAGGCTACCGCGAATCATTGTAAAGGCCAGATAAGCATTCAATCACCACAGACGAAAATAAAAGTCCAAAACAGATGAATGGCGTATCCCTCAGAGATTGGTCAATGCCGAAAGCTTTATCTTTTATTCTTCATGGTGACTTGCATGATTAAACATGGCTGGAAGGAATTCAAAACAATAGCCTCGATGATATACTGCAAAACATGTTAGCTTCTGAGAAAGTAAAATGAAGATTTCACTCGCGCTATTTCTGGTTCCAAGTTATGCTTGTAACTCAGCATTCCTGCTGATATGCTCCATACGTATGATGACATCAACAGAATCAGTAGGTAGATGAAGTTTTTACGGTATCATCATTTTGTTCAGCAATAGCCCTCAGCAAGAGAACAATAGCCATTAGTCATATTGCTGGCAATATATATCGGAACTGCAGTGAAGACATACTGAATGCGTTCTCGTTATCCTTTATACCGAAAATCCTTATTGTTTCTTACGCAGCTAGAAAAGAAACAGTGTAATGATAGAAAAAAAGCAAAATCTTTAGCATCGGAAAAAGTCAGCTTTCCCAGTATAGTCGATATGTATTAAGAATTCCCAGGCAAACTATGCTTCTATCAAATAAGCTAAATGAGTGCAGCTCAGTAGTTATCTGCACCCTTGAAAACACACAATCCAACCGGCTGAATTTGCGTAACGGGAGTACGAAGCCGCTATTCCTATGAGTACGGTTGCGTAATAGCGAGATCACCATTTTGTGGAAATGCATTATAATCTATCAAAGCATTTTGAACCTTTCATGCAGTCTGTCATCGGCACTTATACTGTGCACGCACGTGTTTTGGAATTCTGGTGCCGTCAACTGCACGGTCGTTTTCGTTCAGTAAACTCTCTAAGGTACTACCCCTTACATGAAGTATATGGTGGAGTCGACGACGAGCCACCGTAATGACCTACATTGATGTATTTTCAGATTATATTGTTCTTGAGTGAGGTCTCGAAATAGTCGATTTCAATGGTTGTTACCTATACCCACGTAGCAACCATACGCCATGCAGTAAACGATCAACCACTCAAGAAACTCCACGGTGATTGTCTTATCGTATATGCCTAAAATCGTAGTCAGCGTGTTATCCCACATCACTCTTGTGTCTGCAGATGACATATCAGACCCGGAATGTTTGAGAAGACGCATATCGGTATGACTGCGAGAGCCGCTATACAATGACAGGTATGCATTTGATCAACTCTATAACTCAAAATTGTGTCGAGAACATCACGAATTCCCGGCGTATTGGTTAGCACCTAACGCATTAATTCTCTTTAGTTTTCTTGAGTCGTCTGCATTCATAAAAGGAAAGGGCTATCGCACGTGAGTGGTTCACTTTCAAAAAGTAGACGAAAAATATCAAGCTGAAATTCAAATTCACTGTCACGTATGCCATCATGATCTCGATTCCGTATTTTCAAACTTCTCCTGACCCTAGCATGCTGGTCTTTAGGGTTGTTATCGTACATCGCAGTCCATCACTTATAATAGTAGGTGCTCAGTCAGCCGTATTTCAGAAAAAGCTTTGAGCTAAAAAGTGACGACAGTGAACAATTGAGCCTTAAAGCTGTGTACTCCTCATGTCTTCATTATCGCAGATTAAGCTTCTGAGGACAGCAATCTTTGCGATTCTGTTCTAGGAGAAATTACATAGTCCTAGATGGGGCGTCATGGATCGGATGAAATTTTTTCTTGCATTTCCATTCATCGATTTCATATCATCGCAGGATGTAGTGAAGTCCAGTCATGTCTTGTGTAAGTGTTAGATCAAGCGTTGATTTTCCATCTTTTTTTGAACCAGTATCCTACTCTTATTTTGCTTTGATAATTATATGAGAATAACGCTAGTGAGATACAATTTTAGCATCCAAAATCAACATTCCCGAAAGACGATAAAGACTTTGTTGAGCCAGATATGCAATGAATTACCTTAAATAAAACTAAGAATCGAAGATGATTTCATGATAAGTTTCTCAGATATTAATCAACGCCGAGAGCTTTCACCTCTCTTCTTTATTCAAACTTGTATCCTACTCTACTAAAATAAGTAGGACAGCCGATCACCTTCTGAAGATGTACTTCAATGCCTGACTATTTATAGTCACAATCTGTTAGTGATGAGTTGAGTATTGTCTATTGCTTTATCCAAACAATTTTAGAAGTTCTGCATCAAAAAAACATTCCACAATTTTGGAATTAGTGTTCAATTTCTTGTGATTTCTGGGATTTTTTGAACTCGTGGTAGTTAGTTGAATCGTTTGTTTTAAATTACAATGTACTGTTTTTTTTTCTTTAGTATTAAACTGTCTCAGAAAAAATTCTAAGACTCACATTGGTAGATTATTTCAATAGAATGCGAAGACGTTTGAAATTTGGTTGTGTTAGAGCTTCTCTCTCAGTCATGTCATACAACCTTTCTGCAATATATTATCATGAGAGAGAGCATCGCTTCATTTTTTTCATTCTGCAAGTTCAAGAATACAATGTCTGAGATGTATCGATCAATGATTTATGGATGTCGAAGAGACGAGATAGCTTTTGAGATGGACCCCAAACATATTTTTATATTCGTAAGACTTTACCAAAGGAGGGAGCGACAGAGAAGAATTGTTTCCAGCTGATAATTATGTGTACAA